>OY986048.1:29242310-29363347 GCA_963920205.1 Stenodema calcarata
AATACGAAAATTAAATAATTAACTTATACACAAGAAAACATTACGAGGACTTAACAATGCAGAATTATAAACAGCTATTTAATAGTTTTTCAAAATTTGACAGGCTGGAAGACGAAAAAATATTTATTTCTTTTTGGTATAGAGTTCTGAGGGCAGTTACATAAGCATTTCTCCTGTAGAACTCAGTATTTATATTAGGAAGAATGACACGGGAATTATTGTAGTTACGAGTAACAGACGAAGATAAAAGATGACGTGGATCAACTTTAGCGCCAAAAAGATGTATGCAAGATTGAAAATGATAAATTTGATTAATATTTTTAACTTCAAAAGATTTAAACAAAAGTGAGGAAGAATATCTAGAGTTTTTATTTAATATAATTCGTAATAATTTATTTGGCACGATTTGCACTTTCTTAACAGCTGACTTAGGCGCGTAAAAATTGATTTTTAATTTCGGCATAAAATGCCGCCCGCGACCGCTCGAGGGAGTAAAAATTGAGTTTTAATTTCGGCATAAAATGCCGCCCGCGACCGCTCGAGGGAGTAAAAATTGAGTTTTAATTTCGGCATAAAATGCCGCCCGCGACCGCTCGAGGGAGTAAAAATTGAGTTTTAATTTCGGCATAAAATGCCGCCCGCGACCGCGTACATTTATGTTTGAAATATGATTTTATTTTATTATTGTAATTATTTTGTAATTGAAATGGAAAAAAAATAAATAAAATAAATAAATAAAAAAATAAATTTTTACTCCCTCGAGCGGTCGCGGGCGGCCTTTTATGCCGAAATTAAAACTCAATTTTTACTCCCTCGAGCGGTCGCGGGCGGCATTTTATGCCGAAATGAAAACTCAATGTTTACTCCCTCGAGCGGTCGCGGGCTGCACTTTATGCCGAAATTAAAACTCAATTTTTACTCCCTCGAGCGGTCGCGGGCGGCATTTTATGCCGAAATTAAAACTCAATTTGTACTCCCTCGAGCGGTCGCGGGCGGCATTTTATGCCGAAATTAAAACTCAATTTTTACTCCCTCGAGCGGTCGCGGGCGGCATTTTATGCCGAAATTAAAACTCATTTTTTACTCCCACGAGCGGTCGCGGGCGGCATTTTAAGCCGAAATTAAAACTCATTTTTTACTCCCTCGAGCGGTCGCGGGCGGCATTTTATGCCGAAATTAAAACTCAATTTTTACTCCCTCGAGCGGTCGCGGGCGGCATTTTATGCCGAAATTAAAACTCAATTTACTTTACTAGAGAAAGAAAAGAAAATAATTGCAATTAACCATGCAAAAGTTACCAGAGCGCAGGTTGAATTGATGTGCCAAATCCCTAAAAGCAATACCAGTTTCTTTCATCGACAGTATAATTCTATAGGCTGTAGATTTTTCAATACTTTTCCTACTAGTCTCAGGCAATCTGTGGTTCAGGTTAATTGGAAGTCTCTAATCACTAGCTATCTCATTTCAAACAATGTTCAGCTCCACTAATTTCCTACAACTAATGTAACAAACAATTAAAAAAAAAAAAAAAAAAAAAAATCCACTGGCTCTTCTTCTAGCATTATTATTAGGCACCAACATATTGTTCTTTCCCCTATCTTCCAACAAACTTAATTGACCTTTTTTACTATATTATACTTCTACTTCTATATTGTACTTCTTCTATACTATACATCTACTGTTTTTTATTTTATTTTTTGAACAAACCAGAGGCAGAGTTTACCTCGATTTGTATTGCTGACTCCTCTCTCTATGCGCGGTTCTTAACCTTTCAGAGAGAGTAATTTTTCCAGTCTACAATATGATATAAGCGTACATTTATGTTTGAAATATGATTTTATTTTATTATTGTAATTATTTTGTAATTGAAATGGAAAAAAAAATAAATAAAATAAATAAATAAAAAAATTAATTTTTACTCCCTCGAGCGGTCGCGGGCGGCATTTTATGCCGAAATTAAAACTCAATTTTTACTCCCTCGAGCGGTCGCGGGCGGCATTTTATGACGAAATTAAAACTCAATTTTTACTCCCTCGAGCGGTCGCGGGCGGCATTTTATGCCGAAATTAAAACTCAATTTTTACTCCCTCGAGCGGTCGCGGGCGGCATTTTACGCCGAAATTAAAACTCAATTTTTACTCCCTCGAGCGGTCGCGGGCGGCATTGTATGCCGAAATTAAAACTCAATTTTTACTCCCTCGAGCGGTCGCGGGCGGCATTTTATGCCGAAATTAAAACTCAATTTTTACTCCCTCGAGCGGTCGCGGGCGGCATTTTATGCCGAAATTAAAACTCAATTTACTTTACTTAAGAAAGAAAAGAAAATAATTGCAATTAACCATGCAAAAGTTACCAGAGCGCAGGTTGAATTGATGTGCCAAATGCCTAAAAGCAATACCAGTTTCTTTCATCGACAGTATCATTCTATAGGCTGTAGATTTTTCAATACTTTTCCTACTAGTCTCAGGCAATCTGTGGTTCAGGTTAATTGGAAGTCTCTAATCACTAGCTATCTCATTTCAAACAATGTTCAGCTCCACTAATTTCCTACAACTAATGTAACAAACAATTTAAAAAAAAAAAAAAAAAAAAAAATCCACTGGCTCTTCTTCTAGCATTATTATTAGGCACCAACATATTGTTCTTTCCCCTATCTTCCAACAAACTTAATTGACCTTTTTTACTATATTATACTTCTACTTCTATATTGTACTTCTTCTATACTATACATCTACTGTTTTTTATTTTATTTTTTGAACAAACCAGAGGCAGAGTTTACCTCGATTTGTATTGCTGACTCCTCTCTCTATGCGCGGTTCTTAACCTTTCAGAGAGAGTAATTTTTCCAGTCTACAATATGATATAAGCGTACATTTATGTTTGAAATATGATTTTATTTTATTATTGTAATTATTTTGTAATTGAAATGGAAAAAAAAATAAATAAAATAAATAAATAAAAAAATTAATTTTTACTCCCTCGAGCGGTCGCGGGCGGCATTTTATGCCGAAATTAAAACTCAATTTTTACTCCCTCGAGCGGTCGCGGGCGGCATTTTATGACGAAATTAAAACTCAATTTTTACTCCCTCGAGCGGTCGCGGGCGGCATTTTATGCCGAAATTAAAACTCAATTTTTACTCCCTCGAGCGGTCGCGGGCGGCATTTTACGCCGAAATTAAAACTCAATTTTTACTCCCTCGAGCGGTCGCGGGCGGCATTTTATGCCGAAATTAAAACTCAATTTTTACTCCCTCGAGCGGTCGCGGGCGGCATTTTATGCCGAAATTAAAACTCAATTTTTACTCCCTCGAGCGGTCGCGGGCGGCATTTTATGCCGAAATTAAAACTCAATTTACTTTACTTAAGAAAGAAAAGAAAATAATTGCAATTAACCATGCAAAAGTTACCAGAGCGCAGGTTGAATTGATGTGCCAAATCCCTAAAAGCAATACCAGTTTCTTTCATCGACAGTATCATTCTATAGGCTGTAGATTTTTCAATACTTTTCCTACTAGTCTCAGGCAATCTGTGGTTCAGGTTAATTGGAAGTCTCTAATCACTAGCTATCTCATTTCAAACAATGTTCAGCTCCACTAATTTCCTACAACTAATGTAACAAACAATTAAAAAAAAAAAAAAAAAAAAAAAATCCACTGGCTCTTCTTCTAGCATTATTATTAGGCACCAACATATTGTTCTTTCCCCTATCTTCCAACAAACTTAATTGACCTTTTTTACTATATTATACTTCTACTTCTATATTGTACTTCTTCTATACTATACATCTACTGTTTTTTATTTTATTTTTTGAACAAACCAGAGGCAGAGTTTACCTCGATTTGTATTGCTGACTCCTCACTCTATGCGCGGTTCTTAACCTTTCAGAGAGAGTAATTTTTCCAGTCTACAATATGATATAAGCGTACATTTATGTTTGAAATATGATTTTATTTTATTATTGTAATTATTTTGTAATTGAAATGGAAAAAAAAATAAATAAAATAAATAAATAAAAAAATAAATTTTTACTCCCTCGAGCGGTCGCGGGCGGCCTTTTATGCCGAAATTAAAACTCAATTTTTACTCCCTCGAGCGGTCGCGGGCGGCATTTTATGCCGAAATGAAAACTCAATGTTTACTCCCTCGAGCGGTCGCGGGCTGCACTTTATGCCGAAATTAAAACTCAATTTTTACTCCCTCGAGCGGTCGCGGGCGGCATTTTATGCCGAAATTAAAACTCAATTTGTACTCCCTCGAGCGGTCGCGGGCGGCATTTTATGCCGAAATTAAAACTCAATTTTTACTCCCTCGAGCGGTCGCGGGCGGCATTTTATGCCGAAATTAAAACTCATTTTTTACTCCCACGAGCGGTCGCGGGCGGCATTTTAAGCCGAAATTAAAACTCATTTTTTACTCCCTCGAGCGGTCGCGGGCGGCATTTTATGCCGAAATTAAAACTCAATTTTTACTCCCTCGAGCGGTCGCGGGCGGCATTTTATGCCGAAATTAAAACTCAATGTTTACTCCCTCGAGCGGTCGCGGGCGGCACTTTATGCCGAAATTAAAACTCAATTTTTACTCCCTCGAGCGGTCGCGGGCGGCATTTTATGCCGAAATTAAAACTCAATTTGTACTCCCTCGAGCGGTCGCGGGCGGCATTTTATGCCGAAATTAAAACTCAATTTCTACTCCCTCGAGCGGTCGCGGGCGGCATTTTATGCCGAAATTAAAACTCAATTTTTACTCCCTCGAGCGGTCGCGGGCGGCATTTTATGCCGAAATTAAAACTCAATTTACTTTACTTAAGAAAGAAAAGAAAATAATTGCAATTAACCATGCAAAAGTTACCAGAGCGCAGGTTGAATTGATGTGCCAAATCCCTAAAAGCAATACCAGTTTCTTTCATCGACAGTATAATTCTATAGGCTGTAGATTTTTCAATACTTTTCCTACTAGTCTCAGGCAATCTGTGGTTCAGGTTAATTGGAAGTCTCTAATCACTAGCTATCTCATTTCAAACAATGTTCAGCTCCACTAATTTCCTACAACTAATGTAACAAACAATTAAAAAAAAAAAAAAAAAAAAAAAATCCACTGGCTCTTCTTCTAGCATTATTATTAGGCACCAACATATTGTTCTTTCCCCTATCTTCCAACAAACTTAATTGACCTTTTTTACTATATTATACTTCTACTTCTATATTGTACTTCTTCTATACTATACATCTACTGTTTTTTATTTTATTTTTTGAACAAACCAGAGGCTGAGTTTACCTCGATTTGTATTGCTGACTCCTCTCTCTATGCGCGGTTCTTAACCTTTCAGAGAGAGTAATTTTTCCAGTCTACAATATGATATAAGCGTACATTTATGTTTGAAATATGATTTTATTTTATTATTGTAATTATTTTGTAATTGAAATGGAAAAAAAAATAAATAAAATATATAAATAAAAAAATTAATTTTTACTCCCTCGAGCGGTCGCGGGCGGCATTTTATGCCGAAATTAAAACTCAATTTTTACTCCCTCGAGCGGTCGCGGGCGGCATTTTATGACGAAATTAAAACTCAATTTTTACTCCCTCGAGCGGTCGCGGGCGGCATTTTATGCCGAAATTAAAACTCAATTTTTACTCCCTCGAGCGGTCGCGGGCGGCATTTTATGCCGAATTTAAAACTCAATTTTTACTCTCTCGAGCGGTCGCGGGCGGCATTTTATGCCGAAATTAAAACTCAATTTTTACTCCCTCAAGCGGTCGCGGGCGGCATTTTATGCCGAAATTAAAACTCAATTTTTACTCCCTCGAGCGGTCGCGGGCGGCATTTTATGCCGAAATTAAAACTCAATTTTTACTCCCTCGAGCGGTCGCGGGCGGCATTTTATGCCGAAATTAAAACTCAATTTTTACTCCCTCGAGCGGTCGCGGGCGGCATTTTATGCCGAAATTAAAACTCAATTTTTACTCCCTCGAGCGGTCGCGGGCGGCATTTTATGCCGAAATTAAAACTCAATTTTTACTCCCTCGAGCGGTCGCGGGCGGCATTTTATGCCGAAATTAAAACTCAATTTTTACTCCCTCGAGCGGTCGCGGGCGGCATTTTATGCCGAATTTAAAACTCAATTTTTACTCTCTCGAGCGGTCGCGGGCGGCATTTTATGCCGAAATTAAAACTCAATTTTTACTCCCTCAAGCGGTCGCGGGCGGCATTTTATGCCGAAATTAAAACTCAATTTTTACTCCCTCGAGCGGTCGCGGGCGGCATTTTATGCCGAAATTAAAACTCAATTTTTACTCCCTCGAGCGGTCGCGGGCGGCATTTTATGCCGAAATTAAAACTCAATTTTTACTCCCTCGAGCGGTCGCGGGCGGCATTTTATGCCGAAATTAAAACTCAATTTTTACTCCCTCGAGCGGTCGCGGGCGGCATTTTATGCCGAAATTAAAACTCAATTTACTTTACTAGAGAAAGAAAAGAAAATAATTGCAATTAACCATGCAAAAGTTACCAGAGCGCAGGTTGAATTGATGTGCCAAATCCCTAAAAGCAATACCAGTTTCTTTCATCGACAGTATAATTCTATAGGCTGTAGATTTTTCAATACTTTTCCTACTAGTCTCAGGCAATCTGTGGTTCAGGTTAATTGGAAGTCTCTAATCACTAGCTATCTCATTTCAAACAATGTTCAGCTCCACTAATTTCCTACAACTAATGTAACAAACAATTAAAAAAAAAAAAAAAAAAAAAAAATCCACTGGCTCTTCTTCTAGCATTATTATTAGGCACCAACATATTGTTCTTTCCCCTATCTTCCAACAAACTTAATTGACCTTTTTTACTATATTATACTTCTACTTCTATATTGTACTTCTTCTATACTATACATCTACTGTTTTTTATTTTATTTTTTGAACAAACCAGAGGCAGAGTTTACCTCGATTTGTATTGCTGACTCCTCTCTCTATGCGCGGTTCTTAACCTTTCAGAGAGAGTAATTTTTCCAGTCTACAATATGATATAAGCGTACATTTATGTTTGAAATATGATTTTATTTTATTATTGTAATTATTTTGTAATTGAAATGGAAAAAAAAATAAATAAAATAAATAAATAAAAAAATTAATTTTTACTCCCTCGAGCGGTCGCGGGCGGCATTTTATGCCGAAATTAAAACTCAATTTTTACTCCCTCGAGCGGTCGCGGGCGGCATTTTATGACGAAATTAAAACTCAATTTTTACTCCCTCGAGCGGTCGCGGGCGGCATTTTATGCCGAAATTAAAATCCAATTTTTACTCCCTCGAGCGGTCGCGGGCGGCATTTTACGCCGAAATTAAAACTCAATTTTTACTCCCTCGAGCGGTCGCGGGCGGTATTGTATGCCGAAATTAAAACTCAATTTTTACTCCCTCGAGCGGTCGCGGGCGGCATTTTATGCCGAAATTAAAACTCAATTTTTACTCCCTCGAGCGGTCGCGGGCGGCATTTTATGCCGAAATTAAAACTCAATTTACTTTACTTAAGAAAGAAAAGAAAATAATTGCAATTAACCATGCAAATGTTACCAGAGCGCAGGTTGAATTGATGTGCCAAATGCCTAAAAGCAATACCAGTTTCTTTCATCGACAGTATCATTCTATAGGCTGTAGATTTTTCAATACTTTTCCTACTAGTCTCAGGCAATCTGTGGTTCAGGTTAATTGGAAGTCTCTAATCACTAGCTATCTCATTTCAAACAATGTTCAGCTCCACTAATTTCCTACAACTAATGTAACAAACAATTAAAAAAAAAAAAAAAAAAAAATCCACTGGCTCTTCTTCTAGCATTATTATTAGGCACCAACATATTGTTCTTTCCCCTATCTTCCAACAAACTTAATTGACCTTTTTTACTATATTATACTTCTACTTCTATATTGTACTTCTTCTATACTATACATCTACTGTTTTTTATTTTATTTTTTGAACAAACCAGAGGCAGAGTTTACCTCGATTTGTATTGCTGACTCCTCACTCTATGCGCGGTTCTTAACCTTTCAGAGAGAGTAATTTTTCCAGTCTACAATATGATATAAGCGTACATTTATGTTTGAAATATGATTTTATTTTATTATTGTAATTATTTTGTAATTGAAATGGAAAAAAAAATAAATAAAATAAATAAATAAAAAAATAAATTTTTACTCCCTCGAGCGGTCGCGGGCGGCCTTTTATGCCGAAATTAAAACTCAATTTTTACTCCCTCGAGCGGTCGCGGGCGGCATTTTATGCCGAAATTAAAACTCAATGTTTACTCCCTCGAGCGGTCGCGGGCTGCACTTTATGCCGAAATTAAAACTCAATTTTTACTCCCTCGAGCGGTCGCGGGCGGCATTTTATGCCGAAATTAAAACTCAATTTGTACTCCCTCGAGCGGTCGCGGGCGGCATTTTATGCCGAAATTAAAACTCAATTTTTACTCCCTCGAGCGGTCGCGGGCGGCATTTTATGCCGAAATTAAAACTCATTTTTTACTCCCACGAGCGGTCGCGGGCGGCATTTTATGCCGAAATTAAAACTCATTTTTTACTCCCTCGAGCGGTCGCGGGCGGCATTTTATGCCGAAATTAAAACTCAATTTTTACTCCCTCGAGCGGTCGCGGGCGGCATTTTATGCCGAAATTAAAACTCAATTTTTACTCCCTCGAGCGGTCGCGGGCGGCATTTTATGCCGAAATTAAAACTCATTTTTTACTCCCTCAAGCGGTCGCGGGCGGCATTTTATGCCGAAATTAAAACTCAATTTTTACTCCCTCGAGCGGTCGCGGGCGGCATTTTACGCCGAAATTAAAACTCAATTTTTACTCCCTCGAGCGGTCGCGGGCGGCATTTTATGCCGAAATTAAAACTCAATTTTTACTCCCTCGAGCGGTCGCGGGCGGCATTTTATGCCGAAATTAAAACTCAATTTACTTTACTTAAGAAAGAAAAGAAAATAATTGCAATTAACCATGCAAAAGTTACCAGAGCGCAGGTTGAATTGATGTGCCAAATCCCTAAAAGCAATACCAGTTTCTTTCATCGACAGTGTAATTCTATAGGCTGTAGATTTTTCAATACTGTTCCTACTAGTCTCAGGCAATCTGTGGTTCAGGTTAATTGGAAGTCTCTAATCACTAGCTATCTCATTTCAAACAATGTTCAGCTCCACTAATTTCTTACAACTAATGTAACTAACAATTAAAAAAAAAAAAAAAAAAAAAAAATCCACTGGCTTTTCTTCTAGCATTATTATTAGGCACCAACATATTGTTCTTTCCCCTATCTTCCAACAAACTTAATTGACCTTTTTTACTATATTATACTTCTACTTCTATATTGTACTTCTACTATTGTTTATTTTATTTTTTGAACAAACAAGAGGCAGAGTTTACCTCGATTTGTATTGCTGACTCCTCACTCTATGCGCGGTTCTTAACCTTTCAGAGAGAGTAATTTTTCCAGTCTACAATATGATATAAGCGTACATTTATGTTTGAAATATGATTTTATTTTATTATTGTAATTATTTTGTAATTGAAATGGAAAAAAAATAAATAAAATAAATAAATAAAAAAATAAATTTTTACTCCCTCGAGCGGTCGCGGGCGACATTTTATGCCGAAATTAAAACTCAATTTTTACTCCCTCGAGCGGTCGCGGGCGGCATTTTATGCCGGAATTAAAACTCAATGTTTACTCCCTCGAGCGGTCGCGGGTGGCACTTTATGCCGAAATTAAAACTCAATTTTTACTCCCTCGAGCGGTCGCGGGCGGCATTTTATGCCGAAATTAAAACTCAATTTGTACTCCCTCGAGCGGTCGCGGTCGGCATTTTATGCCGAAATTAAAACTCAATTTTTACTCCCTCGAGCGGTCGCGGGCGGCATTTTATGCCGAAATTAAAACTCAATTTTTACTCCCTCGAGCGGTCGCGGGCGGCATTTTATGCCGAAATTAAAACTCAATTTACTTTACTTAAGAAAGAAAAGAAAATAATTGCAATTAACCATGCAAAAGTTACCAGAGCGCAGGTTGAATTGATGTGCCAAATCCCTAAAAGCAATACCAGTTTCTTTCATCGACAGTATAATTCTATAGGCTGTTGTTGGATCCCGCGGCGACCGTTGTCAGCGGTTTCCCCCAACCTCGCGGAATATCGCACGCGAGACGACAAGTTGGGCGAATTCCACGGTCGCGGCATTCGCTTCTTTGATTCCCAACGATTAGCACTCGTCTGGAGCCAACGTGCGTTTCCCGATTCAATAGCTCGGATCGGTATTCGGTGCCCCCCTGAACTTCCTTCCGACAGACCTTTCGTTCTAGTACGGTCGCGGACGCGGACGCCGAGGTCTTCAGGATCGTCCAGAAGCGCCCGCCAGAAGCTACCCAAGGTATCTGTGGAGAGACTTTAGGGTTGTTAGGGATAGTTTAAGGATAGATTAAGGGACTAGAATAAAACGGGGTTTAAATAACGTTGTCTTTTATTCTACTAGTTTCTTCCTTACTCCCATACTCCAGGTGGCACGACATAAATGGTGGAGGCGCCAAATTAATTCCATAAAATTAACCCCCCCCCCTTCCCCTATGAATAACTAAAACAAAAATAAAGAAGCCAAGCTAGTTTTTTCTTATATAGATTTGAAAATATATTGAATAAATAAAATAAAATGAAGAAGCTCAATAATGTAAAAATAAAATAAAGAAGTAAATTAATACATAAATAAAACAAAAATAAAGAAGCCAAGCTAGTTTTTTTTTTTTATGTATATTTGAAAATATATTGATTTTTGTCTCTCCATTATTCTATCTGCTCTTTTTTGTGTGCAATTCAATGGTATTATTATGTGTGCATGTTAGAATAAGTTATATCCATTATTACGTGTACTGCCTTAGGCTAGGGACCCCTTTTTCTGACGCAATAATGATGTATTAATGACAGATAAACAGTACGAGAATACAGTAAACCCGACAAATAGTAAACAAGTAGTAAATATGGCGAACCTAGTAAAAATAACCCCTAGATATTTCTCTGCGCAACCCCATGAAGACATAAACCAGTTCATAAACAGTTGGGAAAAATTGGCCAAGTACCATGGATGGGAACAAAAAGAAATCATGCGTAGCATACCTAGTTTTTTTCTATCGGACGCACAACTTTGGTATGATGAAATGGATCACGCGGGGAAAATCAAACCAACGTGGGAACAATTTAAAATTCAGTTAAAACAAGAATTTGAGGATCCAAGTTTAATAGAATCGGCTAGGAGACAATTATATAATTTAGAAAAACAGTCAACAGAAACAATGAAACAATACGTCGATAGATTAAGAAACTTAGTATGGAAGGCAGCCCCAAGCCTGGATTCCATAGAGAAGCAGAGGATATTGGCGGCTGGATTACCAAACAACTATAGATTATGTTTAGCGGGAATAACAGATTTTGAACAAGCTGTTATAAAATTATATCAGGTAGAGGCACTGTTGCAGTTGTCAAAGCCGGAAATGCATCAGTCCCAAGTGGGTGCTCCACAGGGAACCTGCGAGGCGGCGGTACATCATAACCCCCCCTCGCAAGATGATCAATGGCAATCACGAATCGTGGTTCTGGAACCAGAGGGTCAAAGATGGATACAGAACCGCGGACGTGGATACAATAGCAGTAGAGGGCGAGATTATAACGGTCGTGGTGCGCAGCATCAACATACCCATCAGCATCCAGTGATGGGCAGAGGATCGTATAGGGGAAGAATCCACACTGGAAACTGGGGAAGTTATAATCGTCAACAAAACCCCAACACAAATAACTACCAGTACCCAGCGATGAGCAGAGGATCGTATAGGGGACGAATCCACACTGGAAACTGGGGAAGTTATAATCGTCAATCATACCCCGATACAAACAACCTTGTAACTGTGCTAGGAAATCTGTTACTCGATCAATTGCGAATGGGTGGTCAAACAGACGGATCATGGAACGGAAGAGGACGTTATACCAGACCGCAAACCGACCCACGCACACAGAATCGAAATCAAAAAAACTGATAAAGGGGGCGGGAAAACAGGAAGATATCGCCCGTCTCCTTAACAATCCAGAAATAATTAAAATGGCTTCAGCAACGCGAGATAGAAAACAAATAAACATCAAAGTTCAAATAGGGAATAATGAACTAAAGGTATTATGTGATACAGGGGCAAGTGTATCCTTAATAGATGAAAAATACATAGAAAACAAAGCAGCTATAAAACGTACGAAGATTCAATTGTATTCAGTGGACAATAACAAAATAGATATACGCGGAATAATTACTTTAAAAATGATAGTAACGGACGATTATGGAAATACAAAGCAAATTCAACAAGAATTTTTCGCATGGAAACCAAGCCAAGGGAAAAACACTTATCAATCAACACCATTAATATTAGGAAGAGATTTCTTCTATGACAATGGAGCGATAATAAATTTTAAAACGGAAACCATTACGATGGGAAACATGATTATAGCATTTGACGATAAAAAAGCCTTTGTGTTACATGAAAATGATATGGGGAAAGCGAAATGTCAACCAGTACGAATACCACTAACGACGGATGAACCAATAAAATGTAAAAGTTTTCAACGAAACCCACATGAGAGAGCAGCCATGAAGTATGAAATTGAAAAGTTAAGCCAAAGAGGGATTATTAAAAAATGCCCTACTCCGTATAGAAGCCCATCGTATTTAATAAAGAAAAAACAAGGAAATTACCGATTTATCACTGATTTCCGAGAATTGAACTAAGATATTGAACATAATGCAAATGGAGCGTATACAGGGAGAAGAATTCAAGAGATAATCCAAATTGCATCAAGAAAAAAGATCTTAAGTTCATTTGATTATGCCAGTGCATGGCACCAAATTCCAGTGGCATCGGAGGATCAGCACAAATTGGGATTTGCTGATCACAATAATGATACATGGGTTTTCCAATACCTACCTATGGGATTGAAAATATCCACGGGAAAATTCATAGAAATAGCTGAGAATACAGTAAAATCTTTAATTGACCAACAAAAAGTAACACAATACGCAGATGACGTTTGTTTAGGGTCGATGGAAATGGAAGAACATAAAAAGGACATGGAAAGTATGTTGAAACTAATAGAAGACAAAGGGTTGAAATTAAGTGCTGAGAAAGTACACATTGCATACCCACAAATTAAGATGCTAGGAAAGGTAGTAGGATCAGGGAAAATCCAGACAGATTGTGATAAAATAAAAACTATTCAGGCATTACAAAAACCTTCGACAAAAAGACAAGTTCAATCTCTAGTAGGGATGTTTAATTTCTTTAGGGATCATATACATAATTTCGCAACAGAATTGCAGCCAATAACAGATCTATTAAGAGGAACTAAAAACCAAGGAAAAATAATTTGGGGAGAACCACAAGACAAGTCCTTACAAAAAATGAAACAATTATGTACAGAGGCTCCCATTTTGAGGACATATGATGAAAACAAGCCAGTAGTGATTATCGTCGATTCTGCAGCGCATGGTGTTGGATCAGTAACAGTTCAGAATCATAATGGAAAATGGTACCCAATAGAATTTTTCTCAAAACGGTACACCCCCGTTCAAGGACGATATCCAGCTACCTATTTAGAATTAACAGGAATTTGCAGTGCGGTACAGAATGCACGTCAATATATATACATGTCACCATTCGAAACTGTAATCATTACCGATCATGCGGCTTTACGATTCGCGGACAATATAAAGGAATCACATAGCAAAATATTTAAATTAAGTTTGAAGCTAAGTGAGTACCCCATAAAGATTATGTATGCTAAAGGAAAAACATTATCGATATGTGATCATTTAAGTAGAAATGGAGAAAGTGAACTATTAAATGAAGATGACTTGGAACCAATTAGTCTACAATCGGACAAAATTTGTGCTGTTACGAGGCAACAGACAAGGAAAATGGAGGAAGAAATGAGAACACCTCAAGCAATTCAAACAGACAAAGTTTTGGAAACGGTAAATAATTACCAAAGAACAGAACAATTTCAGACAGCATTACAAACAGATGAATTTGCAAGGGAAATAATACAGATATTAAAAGGAAATAAATCATCTTCTAAAATGTTGAATATTCAAGCAAGGAAATACGAACTAGACGAAAGTGGAAATATATGGAAAATAACTAAGAATGGCAAGTTATTATACATTCCAGTATCATTTAGGAGAGAAATAATTACAACTTATCATGACAATATGAGCCATCCAGGAAGAAAAAATACCTTAAGATCAATGAAAACAAAATTTTATTGGCATAATATAGTCGCAGATGTAACGAATCATGTTCAAAGTTGTGACATATGTCGTACAACAAAAATAAATACGCAGAAGAGAGGGGGAGAATTACAGGAAATGAAACCTATTACAGGATACCCGAATGATGTCTTGCAATGTGATTTTCTGGGACCCGTACAAAGTTCTCGAAATGTACACCAACGATTATCAATATTAATATTAGTCGATTTACACACTAGGCATTTGCAATTACAATTATGTAGAAAACAGACAGGGGAAGAAGTAATTGAAGCATTAAAAAAGTATCAGTACACATGGGGTTTCATTAAATGTTTACAGACGGATAACGGTACGTCTTTTAAAAATCAAGCGGTAACAGAATACTTGCAAACTATGGGGATAAAGCAAATATTTTCGAGTCCGTATCACCCTCAGTCACAAGGCGCCGCCGAAAGACGAGTAGCTCTTGTAACTCAAGCAATACGCCAGATATTGAAGCAGCACACGAACTGGGAGGATTACATAAAACGAATAGAATTTAATTTAAATAATCAATACTGTAAAAGAATAAAAATGACACCCTTTTATGCTATGTTAGGACGTGAGTCAAGGATACCAGATGTAACAGGATTCCACAAACCACAAGAAAATGAAAATGATAGGATATGTCAAATGCAAGAAAATTGGAGTAAAATTCAAAACTATCACAAAGCAGCCCAAATACAGAATAAACAACAATTTGATAAAAGAAGGACAGGAAGACAATATGAAGTAGGAGATTATGTATATATTAATAGAAACAAATTAACGGATGGTCAAGATACAACAAACAAATTCAAAAATATATATTTAGGGCCAGTGAAAATATTAAAAAAACACAATAATGGAGCATATACAGTATTACGAAAAATCAACAACAATGAAGTAGAACAGAGGGTTAATATAGAACAAATTGTACCAGGAGAAGCTTGTGAAAGAAAGACAATTGAGGAAAAAGGACTAAAAATGGAACGAGAACACGACAAACAATAAACACATAACTAACACGAACTTACATAGATAAGTAGATGGAACGAATTGGCTACGGTTAACTGCAAACTTTTTACGACAAACAAACGTAACGACTAGGACGTCAGAAGTGACCATGAAACTTAGGGAATTTGGAAAAGTGGAGTCATGAACCAATTTTTCAAAACGCTGGTCGTTAAAACCTAAAAGCAACAATGGTAACAATGGCAACAATACAATAAAATAAAAACTAGAAATAAACAATAGAACAAAACTAAAATTGAAGGGGAAGAATAGAATAGGTTACGGAAGACGATAACAGGGGAAATTTCTCTCTGTTTCAGGAAACCACAACATGGTTAATTGCAATGTGTGGATAATTGCAATATGGATTACGCAAGTAGTAACGCACTATCAAGAACAACAATTGCAAACCCAAACGGACTTCATATCAACTACTATAGGATATACATTCAAACAATACGAAAACATGGAAATGAAAAGTAAAATATCAATTGGACCATTGTTAAAAACAAATAAACTGTTAAATCAAATAGGAACTAATCCAGAAACGGCGTGTGAAGGTTTGGTTACGAAAACACATTCACCACAACAAGTGGCAGCAAACAATTTATGTATAAAATTTATGAACGAACAGAAACAACAACTGCAATTTAAAACAATGTTATATCGCTTTCAAATCAGGTCAACACACATGCGAGAAATATTTTATAATCCAGCCACAAAAAGAGATAGACGGAGTACAGGTGCATTTTGGGCTCCACTGAATTATATAGGAAATTTACAAGAAAAACTGACAGGAGTAGCGTCACATCAAACACAAAAGAAAAATGAGAACCGTTTACGCAATTTAACCGAACAAATAAATAGCATAAAGGCATTTCAACAAAAGCATGAGATATGGTTAGATTCGACCTTACACGAGATGATTGGTTTACATAACTTAACTTCGTGGACAATAAACAAGGCAATGAACGATATACAAAAACAATTGCAAGACGACTTAAATGTAATTAATATTCGCGATACAGTGAGAGAATTTTTACAAAATTTACAAATGGAACTCACAAGTCAAACGATATTAATTGATGAAATAATGACCATCATCACATTCGCAAGAGCAGGTATACTTTGCGAATCGGCAATTCAATTAGACAGTTTCAAAGAAAATATACAAATCATACAAACACAGTTGGATGCACAATTCCAGGTACCATTTTTAGCAACATTGCACGGCTGGGAAATAATCAAACAAATCATAGAGGTACATTACTGTATAGTCGAACTAGACATCTATTTTCGGTTAACAATTCCAATTGTAGAGAAACGAAAATATGCACTTGTAACACATGCAACAGTACCACACCGGGTGGCAGACTGCACAATAAGTTACAAAATAATGCTATATGATGTAACAATAGAGCAAAATAATACTATCATTACAGCCATGACAAGAGAGGAATTTAGAACAACTTGTTTGAAAATAACGAATAGGGGATATTATTGTAAATATTTTAGCGGTACAACAGAAACTTTGTTGGGAAATGAGATATTTTCGACAAACCAAAACCGGATGGTTACAGATGTAATATATTTATCAGCGGGACACATTAATCATCATATACTTTTGAAACCATGTAACAATAACACAATTGTGATATACAATGGTACAATAATGCGGGAAATGAAGGACTATGGACCGACACTGATAGACTGTAATGAGACGTGTCTAATAAACATAGATGGAAATAATTACCCACCTCAAACAAACTCAAGTAGGACAGTAGACTCGATAATGTTAACTTACAAACAAACAAATATTTCAACATTGATAACCATGGACACAAAAAATGAATCAGAGCAAGTAAACGTAAATGTGGTACAAACATTACTGAAAGAAAGAGATCCATTTTCTAAAATTGGCCAGTTAATTGAGGATGCACCCAAAATAGAAAACATGACGGACACAAAATCTTGGTGGTCACAAGAAATAAAATGGCGTCATATGACAATAGGCACGACATTGGTAATTGTCTTCATAATGAGTAGCATGGTAGCATTATATTGTTATTGCACACAAAAAAGACAAATAACCCCAACCAGTCAAACCAGTGTCCAAATAATTCCTCCACCTGTCAATCCAAACCATGATCATCTGTCACATTAGAATGGAACAATAAGGGAGCAGAAGGAATAAAACGTAATATAGGTAAAATAGCGATAATAGGATAGACATAAATGTTAATAAAAATAGGACAAAATGTAAATATGAAAATAAGTACCTAAGGTATAACAATTAATACAACCAAGTAGTATGAAATAGATGTCAATTATTTTGAGAACAAGCAATATAAACCAATACAAGAATGTGGAAAACTTATTAGCGTAATAAAGAAAAGTATGTATATTGAGTGAAGGACAGGAAAAACGTAAATTAAACTACGAAATGAAGATGAAGGTGATTAGATTAAATTGACTTGAAGAAATTAAAATTACATTGAAGAAATGTAATTTGAAGAACTGTTAAGTAAGTTAAATATAAGTTTATGTAATAAGGGATTTTACGTAAAAACTGCTGTTAAATTAAATGAAAGTGTAAAATGTGAAATTCAATTATTTAAGTAATAAGACATGTTGAGTAAAACACTAACCATGAGAAATAATCGGATTATCTACATTTACGCACAGTTTACAAAAAAAAAAAAAAAAAAAAAACACAGTGTATTCAATAATAAGATACTTGAGTTGTATAAAACAGGTAGAGCTAGACGATGGGGACATAAGAACGATAATGGGGAATAATAAAATAATAATCAAATTGTGAATAACAATATAAGAATGACTAAATATAAATAAAACAATGTAAAGCAAAAACGTAGATAATAACATAGTAAAATAGGAAATAGTGAAATACGAAAAGTGACAGTGAAAAAGTGAATACGTGTTTTCGTTAAATCTCCACATAAATACCTACACCCATCTCCACAATGGACTACAGATAGGACCGGCGGACCGGCCAACGAAGGACAAGGGAACAGAACCAGGAAAACTGAGAAGGAAATGGGAGAAAATATAGTGTGACGAGCGCTGGGATACTCGTGAACGCCCTCGTACTCCTCTACAGGCACCCAACACGCCGCACTACCCTACCGACAGTTGCCGTGCTCTGGGAAGGACAACTATGCGTGGAGCAAAACACTCTGATCCCGGGCTCATCGACAGAACATGACATTAAAAATGGCACTGAAGACGACACGACAACAGATGTCCACAACAGATGTCCACAACCGACGTCTACCCCACACATAACGCAGCAACATGTCTATGCTGGTTATGTCCTTTTTCCCAGGAAGGGGGAGATGTTGGATCCCGCGGCGACCGTTGTCAGCGGTTTCCCCCAACCTCGCGGAATATCGCACGCGAGACGACAAGTTGGGCGAATTCCACGGTCGCGGCATTCGCTTCTTTGATTCCCAACGATTAGCACTCGTCTGGAGCCAACGTGCGTTTCCCGATTCAATAGCTCGGATCGGTATTCGGTGCCCCCCTGAACTTCCTTCCGACAGACCTTTCGTTCTAGTACGGTCGCGGACGCGGACGCCGAGGTCTTCAGGATCGTCCAGAAGCGCCCGCCAGAAGCTACCCAAGGTATCTGTGGAGAGACTTTAGGGTTGTTAGGGATAGTTTAAGGATAGATTAAGGGACTAGAATAAAACGGGGTTTAAATAACGTTGTCTTTTATTCTACTAGTTTCTTCCTTACTCCCATACTCCAGGTGGCACGACACTGTAGATTTTTCAATACTTTTCCTACTAGTCTCAGGCAATCTGTGGTTCAGGTTAATTGGAAGTCTCTAATCACTAGCTATCTCATTTCAAACAATGTTCAGCTCCACTAATTTCCTACAACTAATGTAACAAACAATTAAAAAAAAAAAAAAAAAAAAAAATCCACTGGCTCTTCTTCTAGCATTATTATTAGGCACCAACATATTGTTCTTTCCCCTATCTTCCAACAAACTTAATTGACCTTTTTTACTATATTATACTTCTACTTCTATATTGTACTTCTTCTATACTATACATCTACTGTTTTTTATTTTATTTTTTGAACAAACCAGAGGCAGAGTTTACCTCGATTTGTATTGCTGACTCCTCTCTCTATGCGCGGTTCTTAACCTTTCAGAGAGAGTAATTTTTCCAGTCTACAATATGATATAAGCGTACATTTATGTTTGAAATATGATTTTATTTTATTATTGTAATTATTTTGTAATTGAAATGGAAAAAAAAATAAATAAAATAAATAAATATTAAAATTAATTTTTACTCCCTCGAGCGGTCGCGGGCGGCATTTTATGCCGAAATTAAAACTCAATTTTTACTCCCTCGAGCGGTCGCGGGCGGCATTTTATGACGAAATTAAAACTCAATTTTTACTCCCTCGAGCGGTCGCGGGCGGCATTTTATGCCGAAATTAAAACTCAATTTTTACTCCCTCGAGCGGTCGCGGGCGGCCTTTTATGCCGAAATTAAAACTCAATTTTTACTCCCTCGAGCCGTCGCGGGCGGCATTTTATGCCGAAATTAAAACTCAATGTTTACTCCCTCGAGCGGTCGCGGGCTGCACTTTATGCCGAAATTAAAACTCAATTTTTACTCCCTCGAGCGGTCGCGGGCGGCATTTTATGCCGAAATTAAAACTCAATTTGTACTCCCTCGAGCGGTCGCGGGCGGCATTTTATGCCGAAATTAAAACTCAATTTTTACTCCCTCGAGCGGTCGCGGGCGGCATTTTATGCCGAAATTAAAACTCATTTTTTACTCCCTCGAGCGGTCGCGGGCGGCATTTTATGCCGAAATTAAAACTCGATTTTTACTCCCTCGAGCGGTCGCGGGCGGCATTTTATGCCGAAATTAAAACTCAATTTTTACTCCCTCGAGCGGTCGCGGGCGGCATTTTATGCCGAAATTAAAACTCATTTTTTACTCCCTCAAGCGGTCGCGGGCGGCATTTTATGCCGAAATTAAAACTCAATTTTTACTCCCTCGAGCGGTCGCGGGCGGCATTTTACGCCGAAATTAAAACTCAATTTTTACTCCCTCGAGCGGTCGCGGGCGGCATTTTATGCCGAAATTAAAACTCAATTTTTACTCCCTCGAGCGGTCGCGGGCGGCATTTTATGCCGAAATTAAAACTCAATTTTTACTCCCTCGAGCGGTCGCGGGCGGCATTTTATGCCGAAATTAAAACTCAATTTACTTTACTTAAGAAAGAAAAGAAAATAATTGCAATTAACCATGCAAAAGTTACCAGAGCGCAGGTTGAATTGATGTGCCAAATCCCTAAAAGCAATACCAGTTTCTTTCATCGACAGTATAATTCTATAGGCTGTAGATTTTTCAATACTTTTCCTACTAGTCTCAGGCAATCTGTGGTTCAGGTTAATTGGAAGTCTCTAATCACTAGCTATCTCATTTCAAACAATGTTCAGCTCCACTAATTTCCTACAACTAATGTAACAAACAATTAAAAAAAAAAAAAAAAAAAAAAAATCCACTGGCTCTTCTTCTAGCATTATTATTAGGCACCAACATATTGTTCTTTCCCCTATCTTCCAACAAACTTAATTGACCTTTTTTACTATATTATACTTCTACTTCTATATTGTACTTCTTCTATACTATACATCTACTGTTTTTTATTTTATTTTTTGAACAAACCAGAGGCAGAGTTTACCTCGATTTGTATTGCTGACTCCTCTCTCTATGCGCGGTTCTTAACCTTTCAGAGAGAGTAATTTTTCCAGTCTACAATATGATATAAGCGTACATTTATGTTTGAAATATGATTTTATTTTATTATTGTAATTATTTTGTAATTGAAATGGAAAAAAAAATAAATAAAATAAATAAATATTAAAATTAATTTTTACTCCCTCGAGCGGTCGCGGGCGGCATTTTATGCCGAAATTAAAACTCAATTTTTACTCCCTCGAGCGGTCGCGGGCGGCATTTTATGACGAAATTAAAACTCAATTTTTACTCCCTCGAGCGGTCGCGGGCGGCATTTTATGCCGAAATTAAAACTCAATTTTTACTCCCTCGAGCGGTCGCGGGCGGCCTTTTATGCCGAAATTAAAACTCAATTTTTACTCCCTTGAGCGGTCGCGGGCGGCATTTTATGCCGAAATTAAAACTCAATGTTTACTCCCTCGAGCGGTCGCGGGCTGCACTTTATGCCGAAATTAAAACTCAATTTTTACTCCCTCGAGCGGTCGCGGGCGGCATTTTATGCCGAAATTAAAACTCAATTTGTACTCCCTCGAGCGGTCGCGGGCGGCATTTTATGCCGAAATTAAAACTCAATTTTTACTCCCTCGAGCGGTCGCGGGCGGCATTTTATGCCGAAATTAAAACTCATTTTTTACTCCCACGAGCGGTCGCGGGCGGCATTTTATGCCGAAATTAAAACTCATTTTTTACTCCCTCGAGCGGTCGCGGGCGGCATTTTATGCCGAAATTAAAACTCAATTTTTACTCCCTCGAGCGGTCGCGGGCGGCATTTTATGCCGAAATTAAAACTCAATTTTTACTCCCTCGAGCGGTCGCGGGCGGCATTTTATGCCGAAATTAAAACTCATTTTTTACTCCCTCAAGCGGTCGCGGGCGGCATTTTATGCCGAAATTAAAACTCAATTTTTACTCCCTCGAGCGGTCGCGGGCGGCATTTTACGCCGAAATTAAAACTCAATTTTTACTCCCTCGAGCGGTCGCGGGCGGCATTTTATGCCGAAATTAAAACTCAATTTTTACTCCCTCGAGCGGTCGCGGGCGGCATTTTATGCCGAAATTAAAACTCAATTTTTACTCCCTCGAGCGGTCGCGGGCGGCATTTTATGCCGAAATTAAAACTCAATTTACTTTACTTAAGAAAGAAAAGAAAATAATTGCAATTAACCATGCAAAAGTTACCAGAGCGCAGGTTGAATTGATGTGCCAAATCCCTAAAAGCAATACCAGTTTCTTTCATCGACAGTATAATTCTATAGGCTGTAGATTTTTCAATACTTTTCCTACTAGTGTCAGGCAATCTGTGGTTCAGGTTAATTGGAAGTCTCTAATCACTAGCTATCTCATTTCAAACAATGTTCAGCTCCACTAATTTCCTACAACTAATGTAACAAACAATTAAAAAAATAAAAAAATAAAAAAATCCACTGGCTCTTCTTCTAGCATTATTATTAGGCACCAACATATTGTTCTTTCCCCTATCTTCCAACAAAATTAATTGACCTTTTTTACTATATTATACTTCTACTTCTATATTGTACTTCTTCTATACTATACATCTACTGTTTTTTAATTTATTTTTTGAACAAACAAGAGGCAGAGTTTACCTCGATTTGTATTGCTGACTCCTCTCTCTATGCGCGGTTCTTAACCTTTCAGAGAGAGTAATTTTTCCAGTCTACAATATGATATAAGCGTACATTTATGTTTGAAATATGATTTTATTTTATTATTGTAATTATTTTGTAATTGAAATGGAAAAAATAAATAAATAAAATAAATAAATAAAAAAATTAATTTTTACTCCCTCGAGCGGTCGCGGGCGGCATTTTATGCCGAAATTAAAACTCAATTTTTACTCCCTCGAGCGGTCGCGAGCTGCATTTTATGACGAAATTAAAACTCAATTTTTACTCCCTCGAGCGGTCGCGGGCGGCATTTTATGCCGAAATAAAAACTCAATTTTTACTCCCTCGAGCGGTCGCGGGCGGCATTTTATGCCGAAATTAAAACTCAATTTTTACTCCCTCGAGCGGTCGCGGGCGGCATTTTATGCCGAAATTAAAACTCAATTTTTACTCCCTCGAGCGGTCGCGGGCGGCATTTTATGCCGAAATTAAAACTCAATTTGTACTCCCTCGAGCGGTCGCGGGCGGCATTTTATGCCGAAATTAAAACTCAATTTGTACTCCCGCGAGCGGTCGCGGGCGGCATTTTATGCCGAAATTAAAACTCAATTTTTACTCCCTCGAGCGGTCGCGGGCGGCATTTTATGCCGAAATTAAAACTCAATTTTTACACTAATTTCCTGCAACTGATGTAACTAACAATTAAAAAAAAAAAAAAATCCACTGGCTCTTCTTCTAGCATTATTAGTAGGCACCAACATATTGTTCTTTCCCCTATCTTCCAACAAACTTAATTGACCTTTTTTACTATATTATACTTCTACTTCTATATTGTACTTCTTCTATACTATACATCTACTATTTTTTATTTTATTTTTTGAACAAACAAGAGGCAGAGTTTACCTCGATTTGTATTGCTGAATCCTCTCTCTATGCGCGGTTCTTAACCTGTCAGAGAGAGTAATTTTTCCAGTCTACAATATGATATAAGCGTACATTTATGTTTGAAATATGATTTTATTTTATTATTGTAATTATTTTGTAATTGAAAAAAAAAAAAAAAAATAAATAAAATAAATAAATAAAAAAATAAATTTTTACTCCCTCGAGCGGTCGCGGGCGGCATTTTATGCCGAAATTAAAACTCAATTTTTACTCCCTCGAGCGGTCGCGGGCGGCATTTTATGCCGAAATTAAAACTCAATTTGTACTCCCTCGAGCGGTCGCGGGCGGCATTTTATGCCGAAATTGAAACTCAATTTTTACTCCCTCGAGCGGTCGCGGGCGGCATTTTATGCCGAAATTAAAACTCAATTTTTACTCCCTCGAGCGGTCGCGGGCGGCATTTTATGCCGAAATTAAAACTCAATTTTTACTCCCTCGAGAGGTCGCGGGCGGCATTTTATGCCGAAATTAAAACTCAATTTACTTTACTTAAGAAAGAAAAGAAAATAATTGCAATTAACCATGCAAAAGTTACCAGAGCTCAGGTTGAATTGATGTGCCAAATCCCTAAAAGCAATACCAGTTTCTTTCATCGACAGTGTAATTCTATAGGCTGTAGATTTTTCAATACTCTTCCTACTAGTCTCAGGCAATCTGTGGTTCAGGTTAATTGGAAGTCTCTAATCACTAGCTATCTCATTTCAAACAATGTTCAGCTCCACTAATTTCCTACAACTAATGTAACTAACAATTAAAAAAAAAAAAAAAAAAAAATCCACTGGCTTTTCTTCTAGCATTATTATTAGGCACCAACATATTGTTCTTTCCCCTATCTTCCAACAAACTTAATTGACCTTTTTTACTATATTATACTTCTACTTCTATATTGTACTTCTTCTATACTATACTTCTACTATTTTTTATTTTATTTTTTGAACAAACAAGAGGCAGAGTTTACCAGTAGTTCTCCAGTAGTTCTCCAGTAGTTCTCCAGACACCGTGGAGGAAACACTATCTTGCTTTCCTTTATCGGTTTCGTTCTCTGTCCTTTATTGTGGATTTTCTGTTACTGTCTAAATCTGTTTCGGCCTTATCGTGACCTAATTTCTAATCGCGTTCGGACTTCATTTCATCGCAGCTGATTTTCGGTCAACGTTTACCCCTGTTGTTTTCGATCCGGAAGTGTGTCCGTTTATTGCATTGCCGTAATCCGTAGATCCGAGTGCCCGTTGATTACATCGCCGTAAACATGGACTGTGGTAAATGTTCAAAAGAGCTCTCTCCGAAGAAAACAG
Organism: Stenodema calcarata; assembly: GCA_963920205.1. Taxonomy (NCBI): domain Eukaryota; kingdom Metazoa; phylum Arthropoda; class Insecta; order Hemiptera; family Miridae; genus Stenodema; species Stenodema calcarata. The sequence goes on from OY986048.1 coordinate 29,267,320, forward strand.
CCAAGTGTTCGGATTGCAATGTGTCCTACCATCCCACTTGCACTCGTTTAAAGACGGCTGAAAACTTCAAAAAGCTCAGAAAGGAAGCTAAGGAACGATGGGTATGCGACAAATGTAACAACAAGGTAGAGACCAACGTATCACAGTCGGAAGTAGTAGAAGTACAATATAGAAGTAGAAGTTTGGCAAATCAATACATTAGATCCATTTATTAAATTCACACTTGAATTAGGTGGAAATAAGCTAAATTTTCTTGACCTGTCCATCTCATTAATTATTAATTATCTCATTAATTTATTAAATTAATAAAAAGCATGAGTTCTCCATTTATAGAAAAGACACTTACAGTGATATCACTATTCATAGTTCATCAAATCACCCTTTAGTTCATAAACATGCTGCTTTCCATAGTATGATCAATAGAGCTTTGTCAATACCAATGAATGATAAAAATTTAGCAAAAGAAAAATCAGTTATTAAAAGTATAGCCGCGGGAAATGGATATGAGGGCGCTCTCATAGATTCCATATGGAATAAGGTTCTTAGGAAAAAATGTAGGGAAGGGGTATCAAATTTGGATAGGGAAATTGTTTTAGAAGAGAAAAAATGGATAAGTATACCTTATTACGGAAAGATTTCGGATAAAATTGGAAAAATGTTATCGTCTAGAGCAGGCCTTCCCAAACTGTGGTCCGCGGACCCCCTAGGGGTCCGCCAACCCTAAGTGGGGGGTCCGCAGCAAATGTAAATTTTGAAGCAAATTATACCTACAGCATAATCTCGGTAGTCCTGCGCTGTTGGACTTCCGAGAATTGTTTTCGTTGGTTCTATTGACTGGAAGAGTTCAAAGAAACAAAGAATTCTGAATAACAGCTGTACAAACAATCAACCTACTTGTGCGAATCCGGGTTTTCTATCTATGCTGCTACCAAATCCAAATACCAAAGCTGCCTTGATGCTGAACCTGACATCCGCCTCCAGCTATGCAAAATTGAACCCGACTTTTCAAAATTGTGCCAGCTGAAACAACCACACTCTTCCCATTAGTTCATCTGACTCAACGTTACCATTTTGCTCAATTCAATTTTTTGTTTCTTACTTTGCACATTTTGTAAATAAAAAGTACGTAAATAAAGTTGAGTAGGTACGTTTTACCTAATGCTTATTTTCATGATGTTATCCCTTTCTCCACCAACTAATATTTGGAACAGTTGGCTAATTCATGAAATTGATTTTTTCCCCCTATCCATATTCAGGTAAGTACCTGATCTAACACCAACTTGAATGACAGGGGTCCGCACCAAGCTATTGCAGGAATGAACCTATTAACGGTGAAATATGTTGAGGGATCACCTCATTTAGACATTTACCAGACCTATCACTCTTACGAATTCCGAATTTTTCAAGTACATCCAACATACCTCCCTTTGGGCAAAAATGAGGGAATTCTACATACTGTCTATTTGTTAGATCAAAACTAAAATCATGATTGGATTCGCTTAGGTGACTTGCAAAAGCAGCCCTTGTTATCCCTGAAATCTTTTTCATGGTCTTTTATTCTTTCCCTAAATTTCCTAACAGTTTGACCACAGTACTCAAACCCACAAGAACATTTCAGCTTATAAACCCCACTTTTATCCTGAACACTAATCTTATCTTTAACAGAACCCAAAAAAGCTTTGAGATTATTTTTATTTTTAAACCCTACTTTGAAACCTCTAGACGATAACATTTTTCCAATTTTATCCGAAATCTTTCCGTAATAAGGTATACTTATCCATTTTTTCTCTTCTAAAACAATTTCCCTATCCAAATTTGATACCCCTTCCCTACATTTTTTCCTAAGAACCTTATTCCATATGGAATCTATGAGAGCGCCCTCATATCCATTTCCCGCGGCTATACTTTTAATAACTGATTTTTCTTTTGCTAAATTTTTATCATTCATTGGTATTGACAAAGCTCTATTGATCATACTATGGAAAGCAGCATGTTTATGAACTAAAGGGTGATTTGATGAACTATGAATAGTGATATCACTGTAAGTGTCTTTTCTATAAATGGAGAACTCATGCTTTTTATTAATTAATGAGATGGACAGGTCAAGAAAATTTAGTTTATTTCCACCTAATTCAAGTGTGAATTTAATAAATGGATCTAATGTATTGATTTTTTCATGAAAAGAATTTAGAAGTCTTTCAGTTCCTGTCCATAAAATTATTATATCATCTTCGGTTACAGATCGTTAGAGTTCTTCCATAGGTCCATTTTAGATGTTTTTTTTCTGTGATGGTGGTTTTGAGACCCGCATTCCTCGATAACCACAACCTCGTGGTTGAGGGTTTCTGAGGCCTCCCCACTAAACCTGACTTGAACTGACTGGGCAACATCTACCCTACAGCCAATTTCGTGAGTGATATTCGTCAATTTTTGATTTCTTCAATACCCCATTTTAGCCTCCAAAATGAAAAAAAAAAAAAAAAAAAAAAAATGTCGTTATGGACGGGGTCAAGGTTGGACGTAAGAATGCTTTCATATATTTTCTCATGGACTGCCTTGTGCTTATGTATCAACATGTTACATCCGAAATACTTGGACGGTTCCAGTACCAAATCTGAAGGGTAGTTGAGAATTGACTTAGGGATCGTCTTACGTTGACTTCAATTCAATTTGGGGTCAAGGCACGTACGTAAACGTCAATGGTTTACATTAACCATTTGCAAATGCCTCCTTTGCCATCTGGACTTACAAGGCTAAGCCGCCATATATGACGTCCGGAATTTGGTAAGAATATGAATCCAAGGGTGCAAGTTTCAGCTTCGAATATCGTAAGACCCTTTAAATGAGAAGGACGACAGTTGCAGAATATTATCCCGGTGGAAAACGGAAAACCACCCAGTCTCTGTTTCGTGCTTATAAATGTTCCGTTTGCCCCAAGATCAGAAGGTAACATTTCTATGTAAATACGGGTGTACACGTGTTAAAAAGTGATATCCAGGCTATAGAAATGAATGAAAAAAATTTCCACTGAAAAGAAAGAACGTGGACAGTTCGAATAAGTAAAAGTGAAATGTGGCCACAAGCAATTCATCCGTCCTGGGTAGCCCGCCTATGAAACTCGACTCCGACTCAATGAAAAGCTTTTTCATTCGCAAAATAAGCACGGTAGGTGGGATCAGCATCCGCTCGAGTGGGCTCTTTCAAGTGATATCACATTGAACAGGTTGCGCATTCTTCATTCAATGCAGTCGTTTTAGAGAGTTCGCGGTATTTATACGGTTCCTATGTGCACTATCTAATAATGAATAACATGAATTATTGGCAGAAAGTTTACGATGGTAGCGAGCTTAACTATTCAACAATGGAGTGAGAAGGGAAAAGTCTAAATAAGGCGGTCATATACTGCCAGTCTAGTGGAAAAATAGGCGAATCCCACTTTGGTCTCGTGTGGGAAACATGAAATTTTACTAAATTCATTATTGATTTTCAACCATAGGAAAATGCTGTTATCAACATTTCAAATATGGCGGTTATATGCCACCAATTCAGTGGCAAAATAGGCGAAGTAACAACCCGTTGAATGACTGAGGAAGTTTTTGCCTATATGATTTTACTTATTGGTTTTGTATCGAACTTGATTTCGGAAAACGAGCGTTTCTAAAAAATGAACAAAGCGATAATTTTGCCTATTTTTCACTAAATTGGTAGTAAACGGCTGGTATATTTACGATTGTGGAAGTTCAGTAAGGTCCCTCCTTGAAGAGTTTCTGACAATTATGATTCATCATCAATATAGGACCATCTATGTTTTGGTGTATTATCTTCGATGATGAACCATTGGAATCGCCCCAAGAAAAAAATTTTTCAACCCCCCATCAAAATTTGTTGGTTTACGTTTCATGACACAACGGTTTATTATCTTCTTCGTACAGATCACCCTTCTGTCTCGATTACTGAATGATAGATTAATTATTATTTTGAATTATCATTAATTATTAATAATTATTATCAAGTACCTAGTTTAAATTATCAATATTTCGCACATGGTTTCAGACTTCGAGTTAATTATTCATATTAATAATTAATTATAATACATAAAAATATAAATAAGTAACAATAATTATTAATAATTTTCACTACTTGATAAAATTATTAACAATTAATGAAAATTGGTAATAATAATAAATATTATTGCTTTAGATTAATTATTAATCTATTATTTAGTGATCTGGGCAGAAGGGTGATCTGCATAAAGAAGATAATAAACCGTTGTGTCAAGAATTTGCAGAGTTTTTTCACCGAAAAAGCTATTAAAGGCAACTTGTACCATAAAATGCTGAAAGATCGGCTTTGTCCTCAACTGGAAACAGATTCCAGTGTTTTTGTTTTTCAGCCAAAGGTTCTCCTCCACATTGGCACCTCTCAGCTCTTGCTCATCTTGATGGAAACTACCCACGAAGATGGATTGACCGATCTACAAGGCAAGACATTGCCCTTAATTTCTGGCAGTCACCTGACATCACACAGTGTTATTGTTTTAAATGAAGAGTTTTCAAGGTCATATTTGACATTAATTTTTCAAACTTGTGGAGAATTCTAGCGGTCACGTAGCTCTCTAGCTCTTACCGTTTGAAAATACTGATTTTTAGAACCGACGCATTTCTATGTAATCACCCAGTATAGTAGATCCTCACTAAGTAGAGGATAGTTGGTGTCCAGTGATGGTGTCATCAATCGACGGAATTCCGGAGCGACCTCCATAATTCATGGGTTGTACCTAACAACAATTGTCCGAAATTACCTTCATTCCGTAGACATGGAAAGTATCTGAGAACTGGAAACTTAATATTACAAAACAATGAGATTTGAATAAGCAGTTCTACGGAATGTGAAAGTTGGCCTGAAGTTCCATCGTTTGATCCATGCTAATGTTCTTCCGGTTTTCTCTTCGGCCTCTTATTGCGAACGAACGGCTTCAAAAATATTTTACATTAAAATCTATTCAAATGTTTATGAAGAACTATTTCTGTTCAATGTTTTCGAACTATGCCGTTTTGAAAATGCAAACCTAATGACATTGGGTTATGAAAAGTCTCACGGACCACCTTCTGCCCGATTGGAGTTCGTATGCCTAATTTCATTGCTCTTGATTCATTGGTCGACTCCAATGATTCTTTATAGAAAGTGATTATTGGAAATAACTCGAAACAAACCCGTCTTCAACGATTTCGTAACCCAATTCGTGAAAAAAAAAAAAAAAAAAATTGTACGCGATGCCCAAGTCGCAATTTCCGGTCGATTTTCATTATTAATACTTGTGGGTTTTATTGTGAAACTCACTTTGAGAATGTCGATATCCATGTCGGGAGGGGCTGCACTGAGTGAGGATCAGTATCGATATATCAAATATCGTTATTATCGATATGTTCCCTCAAAATATTGATAATTTTTATCGATGTTGAACGAGTCCGATATATTGGATATCGATATTTTTCCTACAATATATCAGTTTTTTCAAAGCCTTTGTTGTGAGCAGGTATATGTGTGTGGTTTTTTTTCGGAGATCCGAAAAACGAAAAAGAAGGCTTGTTGGCTGGCTCAAGGATACTGATGAGAGACTTTGGTGAATTAAATTGAAATAATAATAAAATCGTTTATTCTAATTCTTTCAATTCAATTTCAATTTCATTAGGTACCTACCTATATTTACTATCAATATTCAACTATTGACAAAGTATCTTATGTCATTTTTTATATAATTAAGATATATTATATCTTAATTCTATTATAATGTATAATCCTTTGCATATTTGTCAATAAATTTCAATTTTCTTCTTATATATATTTTTTTAATATCTACATTATTCCAACAACTAAAAATGTATCATAAATATGCCGTCCAAACTTTTTTTTCTCCATACCGAGCTATTTCTATGAACTTTGATGATTGTTGGGTCAATGTGTCATGAAATACGGTTTTTAAGACATTTGTGCCATTTGTCGATACATTGATATATCGATATTTTTGCAGCCGATATATCGGCATATCGATATGAAGGCCAAAATTTTATCGATATCCTAAATATCGATCAATTTTGCTTCGATACCCATCGCTAGTAGTGAGAGATTTAATCGGAAACTTATACGAACTTGCTTTATTCTTCCTTAGATTCAAGTAACTATTTGCTACTATTATTCATCAACACTCCATCCAGTTCGCATCCCCAATAATAACATCCAAAACACACACCACGTCACAATCCTTGGTACATCACTAGACAATATGCCGTAAAATAGTTACATCAAGTAGGTAAATGGCTAAAGTGGATCGATACGCCGTTGCTACTCTCTCCAATTAGTGATAAATTATGTAAGTATGCAGGATGAGGGCAGCAAGGTTCTCTAGCGGGCCCAGTACAAGATGAAGAGTTGAAAGTTGAAATAGCAGTGAAGTGTTTTGAACGTTACACACGGGATACCAAGAAAATATGAAACGATCCCAGGTCAAGAACACTCGAAGTTGTAAAGTATACGCCAGTTATTCAATGGAAGCGAATACACAACCGCCTCCCTAAAATGATTCCTCAGTTATCCTACCTTTACGCTCGAACAAGACATGAATAATTTGATCTTGCTCTATTTTCACTACTATGAGCCCTCACTGTTTGAAACTTACCACTTCAACAACAAGAGAATGTTCCTTTTAACGCAGTGGGTCAAACCGACGAAACCGATCATTCCCCCTCCTGTCGCTCTTATAGGGAGGAAGTCCTATTTCTTTTCTTACATTCAATTTGATACGCTCGGCCGACCTACAAGCCTTTCTCCCAAGAAGAGCATTCCATCCGCCTTCGAGGCGGCGTCTAGGCCTCGATGCTCTCCTAATTGGATTGTTTCTATTTAGAGTTGAATTCTACGATAGATCATAGTATTATACGGTCAACGCTCTTCGTCACACGTCCCTCACTTTACCGTTAACAGTACACCGAAGGGCCTCTCCACTCGTCTTCTGCGTTATCAAGGCCATAAATAATGTATCTTCCATTCAATCCACTCAGGATCGTGAATTTTATGTTAATTTTAATGTCAACGACTGGTCAATATTTTGAATTCGCGGAAAAAGGTAAAGAGACGAATCACGCGATTTTGCTGAAAGCGTCTCCTTCGCGCGTGTTCAGCTCGTTCTTTTGCCTGAATTTATTGAAAGCTATTTACTGATTAACTTCCTTTGAATTCGAGTTTTATTAAACGAATAAAATTATTTGGATGCGCGCGAAGAAGCGAGAACGCGTCCACTGGACGGCCAGAGTGAGTATTCATCGGGATGACAAAGCTTGAATAAGTCTGTCAGTCGACTGTGCGAGTAGCATAAAATTAGGGTGAAATTGATATCGTAAGCGGGATCAGGTGGGGTGATAACTCTACTAATCAAACATGAATTGAGGGGGTTGACGGTAGTAAGTACAAGCCAATCTAGGCTGGATCTCATCGCAAACGACATTTGTCCGCGGCTACATTGTATAAAATTCCAAATGCAGCCAAATTGTTGATAATTGAGAGAAAAGTGAGACACAAAAAAGGCAATTTTAGAAAGAATAAGTGGGACGAATTTCCTGTGAAACCCTTAAAATTCACTTGATTTATTTGCGCCAGAATGCCACCAGTGGTGAAACTAACAGCATTGCCTCTTTGGTATAGTACTAGGTATAAAGATTTTGCAATTCTGAATCTATTTTTAACCCAAGTAACATGAATGTTAGACACATTATGGTGCAACGAGTATGGTAACGTTTGCCTTTTGGAATTTTGAATTGGTTTTCTAACATAACGGACGCCGAGATGTTTAATGCACTGTTACTGATACCAAAAAAACAACAGCAAAAATATTTGTTTGGATTATTTATTCTTATCCATTTTTTATTGTTGACTCGATTTTCGCTTACGCTGATGTAGATATGGTGTCACTACTGGCGCCACTGGTATGTGTTTGGTTTCTTTGCTTATTCATTTTGAAATGCTAAATCAATTTTCGAACATTGTCGAGTTGGTTCAGTTGTTAGTAATGACGCCATTGAAAAATAAGTTTTCGTTGTATTTTTTTATCCATACAGTCGATTGTTGAATCTATGTCGATTAGTCAATCGTGGGGCATTATCTCCTTAACGTCATCATAAATGGGAGGCAATGGATAATCACGACGTGTGCCGCTACAGGGCTCCAAAAGCGTTTAAGATCAGGTCTCTTACTCGATCGCTAAGTATTGGCTGCTGGCATCAGCATGGCCACAAATTGTTGAATATTGTCAAATCACCATTCCATTGCAACAAGCTAACCTACACTATACTCAGCAGAACGAGCGTCATCCTGACTGAGTGATGGGAGTGACTACTTCGTTGTACTTCCTGCAATTCAGTTCTTTCGACGAGAGGCGAACCATAGATTTGAGATGCCTGCCCAATTCCGTTGAATAAGCAATGCATCTCCTCGACAAAGGTGATCAGCATTGTGGATATGTGGTTTGGTCGTTACGCAGACGCATCCCGCAAATACTCATCACAGCAAGGGCCAGCTTGGTCGCGTTTTGCTGTGATGTGTGCTGAGAAGTGCAGGTTAAAATATTTTCGAAGAGCAGAGAATTGAGGTGCTCTGGGCACGTGGAAAGGTAAGTAACGTTCGAGGTGATACATTTTATGATTGGGGATAATTGGTCAGAACATGGATATAGTTATTGATGGAGCACTGGATAGATGGTTGTTAACGCCATCAGCAGCTGTGGCATTATTGAAAGAGATCGTAGGACAGAGATATCAGAACATGAACATGGATGAATTGAACTTTAATTCAGTTGCTAGGCTATCAATGGATAAAATAAATCACTTCTTGTGGCTGTAATGTAGGAGGATAGTGAATGATGAAATATATTGGATTGTAGGTATATCCACTATTGCAATAATCTCTTGATTTTGATGAATCGGGAATGTTTGGTTTTGATGAAAAATACAATTCCCAGACTACACTCATAAGGTTAAGAAACGTCACTGATATTATCTCAATCGCCACATCTATCTCATCGGGTTTACGACAATATTAGGGTTTGATCAAGGTACATGCCTACATCTACAGGGATCTACATGTCTCACCATATCTACAGCTATGATGAGTTGAGAGACCGTTTCTGGAGCATTCCTTGGTGTCACATTTGTATATTATGGTTGTATCCTTGAATTTACCAATTTTCGGTAACTAGACGATTCAACTACTTTCTTCCAAGAATATATATATATAGGTATATTTTTTTTCAACTACGTCGACCGAAACTGCGTCAAGAGAGGAAGGTCGGTGTTATGTAACGCAAGGCGCTCACGTGGGTTGTACGTTAGAGCGAGCAAGCGCGCGCTGATCCCGTGTCCAATAAACCTCAACGGTTGACGAACGGAAACTGAAACGGTGTTACGTCAAGCAAGCCACCCCTACCTCTAAGGAGAGGGTTGGTAGGGGTGAACTGCCCCTACTGCCCCACTCTTAAAACACGACCTCGTATCACCCCTCCCACACCTCCAGAAGTCCTCAACCGCCTCATATCAAACCGTCGTTTGATATTCTCCTAATCGTCATCTGAACCCGCCGTGTCAACAGCAAATTATGCTTCGCGGAGTAATCATTGTTACCGACTAACTCCCTACTCACGTTGAAACGTGGAATCAGACGATCGTCTCTAAACAATCTGTAACCTAAGTAAATACATTATTGAACACTCATTTTGAGGCATTATCACAAGATAATGTAGAATGTACTCTAATTGTTGTTTCGCGTTGATGTGTTCAAGTGAGAGACGTTCTCGAACTTTTGGGAGTAGGTTAGGCCCACACTGCAAGTGAACTAAGTTTCTAGAACTTAGTATATTGAGTTCTGTAACTACAAATATGTACGAGTAAACCATTTTAGGTTCACAATCCAAATTTCTTTGAGCTCTCGAATTGTCCCGATCCCTTTTGAGATGAGTTGGAGACTGGATCTGAGGGGGTCTCCCGATAGTAGGTACCTCCTCTACCAAAATCGCAAACCAATTTCTGAGGAATCCTTTAGTGAAACCTGAACATGAAGCTTCCCTTCAGCGCCCTTGACTTTAAGGACTTTTTGGTTTACTATCAATAATGAACATTGGAATCGCCCAAGAAAAAAAAATTACACCCCTCAAAATTTGAAGGTTCAAGTTTCAAGAAACGTAGATTAATCCACGTAGATAAATCCACGCCACTTTGCCCACTTAGCCTTGTGCTAAAACTACGAAATTTGGTTTACAAGTTTGGAACACACCCACGATGATCCGTGAAACTCGCAACTCTCGCGAATAATTTCAGTTCAAGTTTGAACAAGTCCGCGTCACTTTGCCCACTTAGCCATGAACTAAAACTACGAAATTTGGATTACAAGTTCGGACCAACCCCACGATGATCTTTGACACTTTTCATAACATTGAGTCAAAGGAAAGGTTCAGAACGAATTCTGAAATTTCAGTGTCAGTTCAAGTTTGAACATTTTTTTTCCGTCAATGTGAATCACGCGGCAGCCTGTTGGGTCATGGCTGGCTCGGCCGATTCAAATAGCACATTACTGTTGAGATATCGAGTTATTAACACTTATAGGTTAACTAGCTGGGTACCCGCGCTTCGCAACGGTACAACAGACACCCCCTTTAGGACAGGCCCCACTCATAACAGATACTACCTCAGGATTGACAAAGAGTGGTTGTTTGCTACCGTAAGCCGCGGTTCAAGGGTGCGTCCCAAGTGAAAATTATGGTTTGAGTTATAATTGGTTATCAACATTTTCCCTAAGTTTCATTCAAATCGGTCAAGTAGTTTTGAAATCCCTGAAACACCCCCTCCCCTCCCCCCCAACTTACTAAGGACTCTCCCTACCTCGTCAGAAACCTTCCCCAATGTTCACACAATACAATTTCAAAGTTTCACTCCAATTCGTCAAGTAGTTTTGAAATCCCGGTAATACCCCCCCCCCCCCCTAACCTAACTGCCTTTAAACCCCCCCCCCCATACTATAGACCCACCCTACCTGTTTAGAAACATTCCTCAATGTTCACACAACAAATTCCCAAAGTTGCACTCCAACTGGTCAAGTAGTTTTGAATGCCTGTAGACCCCCCCCCCCCCTCTCACAACCTGCACTCCGCCCCCTCCTACTAACATCCTGATTGAAGTACCACTTGAAAGTACTCGTCGAGCTGAATCCAGAGACTACTTACAATTGGCTTTACGTTCAACCGTTCAAACGTTATAAGCATAAACGTCCTCATAAAAGTGATTATAACACGTTTTTTAGTAGTATTTCATTGATAGCATTTCAACGGTTGGACAGATTTAAACGCGGATTTTTCATAAACCTTCCCAGATAAATTCTGCGTCAAATGGTACCAGCCGCAACTTTCTACGTTCAGCCTAGGGATGCAATATCGGAGAAAACTATCGATATATCGACTATCGATACTTTAGAAATATATCGAAATAGTAATTTGATATATCGGTAAAAAATATCGATATTTCGATATATCGGTCTTCGATATAATATGTATTTTTTTGTCTAATGTTCTTCCCAACAGAAGAAATCTAAATTTCAAAATTCCAGACTACCGATTCAATTTATAAATCCAGGTAGCTCCATGTTGTTCTCCACGCTGGAGTGGTTCGCAAAATTGTAATTTTACAAGTGCTCTAAGGCGGATGGATGGATGCTCTTCTTCTTCTTCCGCTTGTTACCTATATTTCTTCTTCCAGATGCTCATTTTTGTTGCCAAGGGTGTCCGTGATAGGATACGATCTACAGTGGACCAGAACCTTCAGGTTCAGCAGAAAAATTCTCAAAACTATCAGTCAAAGGGAAGGTCAAGGATAGAAGCCTTAGGGCGAAGAAACTTGTTGGCTACTCATTGGACATTAAATGCGATATAATATACCTAATAATATTTATACATTTATGCAAACATAATATATTTTTATTATTATATATCGGACCCGATAGTGCCAGTTTGATATCGATATTCCGATATATCGGGATAAAAAATATCGGCAATAAACATCGATATATCGCAAGAAAAATATCGGCTATTTCGATATATCGATATTTTTTATACATCCCTAGTTCAGCCGTTCTCAATTGATGATGAGACAAACAGACAGACAAACATACAGTTAGTCAACATTGAACGGTTCTGATTATATTTCCGTTTTTCTGAAAATGCGGGCAAATCCCCGCCTAGCGTGTAATTTGTAAACTTATTTATACAAGTCTTATAAGTCTACAAGTTTATAAGTCTACAAGTCTTATAAGTCTACAAGTCTATAAGTTTACAAGTTACACGCTGGGCGAGGATTTGCCCGTATTTTCAGAAAAACGGAAATCTAATCAGAACTGTTCAATGTTGACTAACCAGGGTCCTAGGTATCTTTCCTCCTACCTTTGCCGGGTAAGAAAACGCCCCCACCAACGTTCATCCGACGTGTCTTCATTATTCAATTAAACAGTGAAGTGTGAATCTCGTCAAGTGCGGGTGTTTAGCCGCTAGCGTGTTTTCCCGCCACATCAACTGCGGGGAATCCCCCGCTAGCGTGTAGAAATGTAAGTACACTCATTATTATTATTATTTTTTTTTTGGAACCTTTCTTGTCACCTTTTACAGTTCAGACTACTGCAGCTCAACCCTAGTATAGTTGCAACTTCTACAATTAAATTTTTTTTTCTTTAATATATTTTATTGCGCCAAGTATATACAAGTAAACTTATAAGCAATATTCGTATGTTGAATTTTAAATTAAATGTTCAAAACTAAAGTACATCACTTAGTCTTATATTGTTCTGACGTTTTCACATTAGTTGGGCAAGCTCATGCGGTTTGGTACGTTTCAATCTCCGGAGTAGATCATCTGTGTCTAGGAGTCGGACAACATCGTCGATGACGTGATCTTGTAGCCTCATTAAGTGGTTGATGGCTTGGTTGCGTATGACCTCATTGACCGATTCCACTTGAAGCTCGTAGTGTAATCGGTCGTTACGAAAGTATCTGTATGCATCTGTGCATGAACGCAGAACATTATTCTGGAATCGCTGAATAATGTTGCGATTGCTAGGTGCGGTGCATCCCCACAATTGTGCACCGTAAGTCCATACGGGTCTCAGGACTTGTTTGTACAGAATGAGCTTGTTATGAATAGACATTTTTGACCGCCTCCCCATAAGCCAGTACATTTTTCTGAATTTTATTGTGAGCTAGGTTTTTTTCTTTTTTACATGCTCTTTCCATCTCAGTTTGGCATTAAGTGTCATTCCAAGATATTTTGCTTCGTTAGCATGTGGGATTGCCTGTCCATTGAGGTAAGCAGGCACATAGTTGCATTTCTTATTGGTGAAGTCAACGTGCACTGATTTTGCCTCATTTTGTCTGATTCTCCATTTAGTTTACAATGAAATGACTAACCAACAATGTTCAGCTAGGATTCATTGTTTCCCAAAGTGTAGTACATTCAGTATGTGTTCCGTAATCTGGGGATCTCTCTCACTCATTAGCTACATTTTATTCTCTCGTTCGTCATTCATCTAGAAGAGGAGAGCTCAACTACTGGATTTCAATACCAGGAACTAGCCTTTCTGATGACAGCAGTCTGATGACGATTTCTCTGACACGATGAACGTGAGTCCATGGAATTTGACGTTTACTTCGGCCAAGGGAAATGTACATACTGGCTAAGCTCAACAACATCACTTCCTACATCTAAATCAAACAGTTATTAGAACATTTCAGCCTGGCCCAGTTCGAGAGGGTAGAAATTCTTCTACAGACATTTAGGCTTTTGTAAAACGTTTCCCCCTCAACATAATTTATTCAATTGTCACGAATACAAACGTATACATAGAACAGGAATCTGGTCGTCATTCGAGAAAATGAGATAATAGACCTTATTGGAATTCTTTCTTTCTTAACATCTTAGTTTTAATAAAACTTCAGTCCTAGAGACAAGTCAAGTAATGTATTTATGCTCATTCATATTGTGTAATACATACTCGTATATGGACGAAAAATATGTTCACAAATTTGTTTAATGAATAGGCGAAAATATATTGGTTCGTCGGTTGATGAATACCAAGATCACGAAGAACTTTAAAAATAAGCCTAATAAAAACATGTTGGTTCCTGAAATTCTATCGGTGTGATACTCGTTTTTATATTTTGATTACCAGTTCTTGAAATAATAAAATATTATGTTGAATCGTATATCATCTGTGATCCTTTTGCAACCAATCTAGAATATAATGAAATTGAAATTGTGTACGAAATAGTGAATAAAAAAATAAAAAATTAAACTAGCGTGTACTAACGTTACTCCCCGCCAAGCGTGTAACTAAGGGTTAATTAATATTCATTAATAATAATTATTAATAATTAATGATAATGTTTAGTAAATTATAATTGATTATACAATTTTTGCCGAAGTAGGTAGGTAGAAATAAAAAACCTTGAATCATATTGGTACAAATTATTTGTAATTAATTCATCATCTCTATACACGTATCATATATCATTTTGTGATCTAGACAGAAGGGCGATCAGCTCAAAGATAATAATAAACCGTTGTCAAGAATTTGCAGCGTTTCTTAGGTACGCCCGTCATACACTAGGCTTCTGGGTGAGGGGCCCCCTTTCTTTTCATTTGTTCAAGGAATGGAACAAGCAAAACCCTTAGAAACAATAACCACCAACAATGTCACTTCAGTTGCCATTGCTACAATATGATCGTTTTCCGATTCTCATAAACAAATGTGACAAATTTTGATGATTTTTTTCTTCTTCTATGTAGTTCTTTTTCTTCTTGTTCTTGGTCTTGGGAAATTCTCTGAATCAAAATCTATTCATTTCTCTATTCACCTTCCTATTGGTGTTTCCAAGATATGGCGTTTTGAAAATTTCAACCCCTATTTTGCTTCTCTTCCTAATGACTTAGAGTTATGAAAAGTTTCAACAGCCATCCACGGCCCGGGCCGAGCCCGCATGCCGAATTTAATCATCTCAGTTTATTGTAAATGGGCAAAGTACAGCGGACAGACGGATTGTTCTTTACTCGATATCCGGATTCTCCGTATCCTGGAATGTTGACTCAATCATTTTGAGAGAGATTAGAAAAACACATCAGTGTTTTCTTCGAATCTTAGCCGCGGGACGAGTGTTTGATGTCAAAGTCGCAATTTTTATATGATTTCCAAGAATAGTTTTTCACCGTTTTCTCAGTGGTAGACCTAATTGTGTAGCAAACTTCAGGATGGTCGATATAGAGTGATATACAACCGAGAAAAAGTCCTTGAAATAGTCCTTTATTAATTATCATTAATTATTATTTTTAATCATCAATTATTATTAATCACATCGATACCTCAAAATCATGTGCTGCTAGTTTGAAAGAAATCTAGTCCAGTGATGATTATAATCATAATTATGAACTATAATTAATTATAACTATTATAATTTCTATTTGTGCAATAAATCGTTTTATAGCATTGCCAATTCTCGACTGCGTTCATTTTCAAATAGGGCCCAGCATAGGTTATGAGCCCAGCACGCTTCCACTGCACAAGTGATTAGGCAAACTTTTTTTGCAGCCGCTCAAATCCTGTCCGTTCAAATTTCCTAAGTCAAGAAACATGACGGTAAGAATCGAACCATTGACAAGGATTGTACAGTAATCCAGATACCTTCGAGCAATTTTGGATTGCGTTTGAGACCCAGGAAAAATCTTCCGACCCCCGAGACACTGAAATTAAAATTTTTAGGAGAATACGAGGCCCAGAAGAGGAAAACAGGTTCAGTAAGAAATCCGGGAAGTCAAAAACTGGGACAAAAAATCTTATAGTTTGCTACAAATGCAAAGTGGAGGGACATATGTATAAATCGTACCAATGTAAGACGATGAAGGAACGAAAAGATCCTAATGAAGGAGAATCGTCATGTCTCATTGAATTCTCGTTGAAAGCGGCTACAGGCCATTAACTGAGGCAATCATGGTGTCTTGACTCTGGAGCCACATCACACATTTGCTCTGACAAAAGTCAATTTGTGGTGAGAAAAACCCATACAGACACATTGAACCTCACCAGTAGTGATTCTACAGAATTGAGAGTAATAAGCGCGGTTAGTTTCCAATTAAACAAGGACACGACAGTGAAACTAAAAGATACCTTATTAGTCCCTGATCAATGCACAAACCTCTTTTCAATTTCACACAGTAACTGATCATGTGTTGAATGTTACTTTCACTACGAATTATGTGAGAGTACCGATAGTGAAAAAGTATAGTTTTCAGTTCGGATTTACATAGACTTTATTTTTTGGAATTTTTTAAGACCATCCGCAGCTTTGTACGACCAGCCGTTCGTTCACAATGAGGGCTCAAAGTTGGGGCAAAGCGTAAACCAACAAATGTTTTGGGGGGGGGGGGGGGGGGTGTATAAATTTTTTTTTCTTTGTCGATTCCAATGGTTCATTATCGAAGATAATAAACCAAAATCCATCCGTCCGCCGTACGCCGTCCGCGGCACTTTGCCCAGTTAGCATTGAGCTAAAATTACGCAATTTCGGTTTATTAAAATTTTACGTTTCAAGATACGTAGATTCCAAAAATCGAATAAAAAAAGTTAGCGTTGAGCAAAAATTACGAAATTTTTTTTACGGGTTGGACCAGCCCCACAATGATTCTTGAAACTTTTCATACGATTCGGGGTTAAGAGGAAGGGGTTCAAAACAAATTTTGAAATTTTGTACCTAAATTTCGTATCTCAGAAAAACGTTTTTAGTTTATGTTCAGAAAGAGTTTATTTCTTTGAATTTTTTAAGACCAGCTTTGTACGACCAGCCGTTCGTTCACACTGAGGGTTGAAAGTTCGAGCAAATCAAAATTCGTCAACATGAGGGTGAATCATGCGGCAGCCTGTCGGGTCCAGATTCTAATAGAACATGGTTTTCAGATATCGAGAAATTCATATTAAATAATTATTATTATCAATCATTATTAAAAATAATTTGTAAACATTATTAATAACTAACAATACCTAAATAATAATAATTTTCACTACTTGTTTTTCATGTTCCCGAAGAGCTAGGGATTTTAAATTTTAAATATAAGTCAGAATTGGATGGAAATGCAATATTCACTCGATTTTTCGTCATTAAAATTGTTTAAACAATATCTATTTGTTTAAACTAGGTACTTAAATTTTGATGAGCTGGAGTCTTGAAATTTTAAACATGGGTCGATAATGGATGACAATGCAATATGCACTCGGTTTCCTGTCATCAAAATTGTTTAAACAATATCTAATTTTTTCAAACAAATTAAATTAGGATGTTGACCTTATGTTTCATCTATCATTTCGTTAATTGGATTAGGTTGATCTGTACAAAGAAGATAATAAACCGTTGTGTCAAGAATTTGCAGAGTTTTTTTTAATTCGATTTTCTGAATCTGCGTATCTTGAAACGTTAACCATGATAACGATGCGCGCATATCGACTTCCGAACAACAACTGAGATGTTCACACTGTTCAAAGTGTAGAATCTAATTTTAAATCCTACTCCCGACGATTTAAGTTCTAGATTGAGTTCTAGACAAATTCAGCTAAATCCTTGACTCGGAAAGATGCGAGAATGTAATATAAGTCCTGGATCTCGAGCTCGGAAAGCCGAGTTTTAGACTCCGGAGTCTACAGGGCCGTTAGACCCCAGAGTCTATTCAAGTTCTGGACTTCGTCAACGCCCTGACTCGGAAAGCACTTTTATAGACTTCAGAGAAATTTTGGTAACTCAAATGTTGAGGGTGGAGGGGAGGGGTAATTTTTTTTTCTTGGTCGATTACAAGGTTTATTATCGAAGATAATAAACAAAAATTGAGCCAATTAAGAAAACTACCAACCTCATACCTCAATGTAAACGTTGCCAGAGTTTCTTACACACGTACAGTCGTACTGTGGAAAGGAAGTTCGTGAACTGTGCTGGCAGCACAAAACAGCTGACTGTACCCTAAATAAGACGGATACACAAAAAACCGTACTATTCTCTCAATATTTATTGCTTCTTCAGGACTCAAATAGGTCTATGACTTATGGATCCTCGAGTTTCGCAGGTAAATCCAGAACCTATACATCGCAGAGCTCGGGAACCGCCCCTAAGAATTATTGTGTAATACATATATACACAATAGGCCGGTAATCAAGGGTCAGACTACGAGAAGGGGGAAAAATTTCTTAATCTACCAAACTTCTCAATTATTATGGAGTTATTGGGTGTTCTAATCTCTGAGTTTAAGTATTACCAACTGCTTCGCATTCATAACCTTAAGAATGCTCATTCTTCCACATTCATCACAGGTATAATAGGAGGAACCAAATAGCTTCATAACTATAATTACCCAATACGTGAAAATTTCCCCATATTTGAATTAGATGTTCCAAACATCACATTTTACATAAAACCAGTTATTTCTTCGAAAATTCGTACTTGTATGACTGTGGTTTAATAACTAAAACCATTCTACTTTTAAACTTACACATTCTACTTTAAAGGTTCACGACATGCTATATGATAATAGGGCAATTTTCCCATACTCCACTTTCCCATGACTCTTATAGTCCTGCTACTGATTTTGTCATTCTGATACTGACGAGTAGGGCTACGCTAGACGCGTGGTTAAAGTTTCAATCACTTTTCACTAAAGGTCTTTCTATATGAATGTTTGTTGGCTAATTACGGCTAAACTAAATGTCGAAATTCGGACAGTCGAAAAGATGGACCAGGAGAGGGGCGTTGAGGGGTTTTATTCGTGAACTCACGTGAACATTTTCTTGAATGGTGCAATCTGAAATGCTTATGTTCTATGAGTGCAGTGGCATGAAATGTAAAATATGCCTGATGGTTGATTATGCGACTCATTTAACGGTCTCAGCTGCAGAGCACCGACATTTTGACAGGATTGGATGTTGACAACAAATTACAAGCAGTATTTTACTTAAGGATTGAAACACCATCAATTCCGGTGATTTCAGCAGATACTGCAGGGTTATTGAAGAACCTGCAAGACATATTGCCATCATTAGTGGCCCCAGAACCTTGTTTCACGACATCCATTGTAATCTCCATTCTTTTGGGACTTCGTTTTGAACGTGTTCTTTTTTTTCTCTTTCAATAATCTTGTATTTGGTCTACAGACCCTAAATATGTACGGGATAATAACAAAACCTGTTTGAACATTCCCACCGAATCAACAACACACGCTACAATCGAACGTACACATTCGACTTACCTACAAACCGTGAACACATATGGCCAAAGGCGGCGATGGAATTCGCAGGGTATTTTTCAATCAATTACTTTTTCCATCATCCATAATTTTCCTTGTAAAAATATTTGATAATTGAAAAATTCCAATTTTGGGGATATCAACTTTGGGGGTTTCCCCCCTCCCTGCCACACTGTGGGGCGTGGGCCCGGGGTTGTTCAAGGGTACCCATTTGTTTTATCCAATTTGAAGGTAAAGATAGTCATGCCTACGTCTAGTGCTCACGTTAACTGGATATATCGTCTGGATTTCTATGAATAAGCCTAAGATATTTTGAATTCAGGGCCGAGCTAATTCTGGGTGGGCATTTTCCAAGTGTGAGTCCTAAGGAGGCAACATACCAAATTACAGCTTCTTAGTGTGAACAGCATAGAAATTAGCTTTAGCCTATGCTGCTTGAACTGTAAGTCTACTGGAGGCTACAAGCCATATTTCTAGTCTCTACCTCCACGGGAATTGGCAAAATTTCAAGACTCAACACCACGGGAATTGGCTAAATTTCTGTATGGTATTTGGTTTTATATGCCAAAAAACAGTTTCGTAGTTAGTTTTTGGTCGGTTTTTGCAAAAAATGTGAAGGCTAAAACATGTTTCATGTTAAAATTAATTTGTTTAATTGGTATATCTTGGTGTTGTTTCGCAATCTTAATTTATGTTAATAATAAACAAGACAATTGCAAATAAAAACACACAATTCCGGTTATCTAGGAACGCGGTAGCGTTCCGCCCCGCCAAGCAAAGAAGTTGAGAAAACGAACGGTGCCGAGTGCATGTTTACCGGACGTCACGAAACGCGTTTTCGAGGTATCCATATCTCGGCTCCTATTTGGCCGATCAACTTGAAAATTGGTGTGGGTCTTCTTTGAGTGTATATTAGAAAGCCCTGAAAGTTTCAAATCGATAGGTCTAAAGGGAGCCGAGCTACATAACTTCAAAAACCCGGTTTTTCGGCCTTAGATTGTTCTTCTCCTTCTTCTCCTTCTTCTCCTCCTTGTTCAGACAGGCAAGGCTGGAGCCTCTCCACGTTGACCGATTGACTTGAAATTTTGCACAGAGCTTCATTTAACCTTGAGACAGAGCCTTATATAAGATTTAACCCATTATCTCAACCCAAAAAAGTTTTAGAAACAAAAAAACAGAAACCTTAGGAAAATTCTGTCCACTTTGACGAGTCTACAGCCTGGGTAAAAAGAACAATTGACTTGAATTTTTTTACATACCTTCTTTATAGCATGACTCAGTGCCATTTGAACGAAATAAGCAATTATCTCAACCCAAAAAAAAAAAATAGGGACAAAAAAACTGAAATTTAGGGTAATTTAGGCTAATTATGGCCATATCTCGGCTCCTAGTAGACCGATCAACTTGAAATTTGGTATGGATCTTTTTGGTGTGGATAATAGAAAGCCCTGAAAGTTTCAAGTCGTTAGGTCTAAAGGGAGCCGAGTTATATAACTTCAAAAACCAATTACCATGTTTTTCTACTTTTTTCAGTCGGTCAAGGCTACAGCCTCTCCACCTTCGCCGATTGACTTGAAATTTTGCACGGAGCTTCGTTTCAAGTGTAGCAAGTGCCTTTTGAAAGATATCTTTAAAGGGAGCCGAGTTATATAACCTCAAAAACCCGGTTTTCCACCCTTACCTGTTCTTCTTCTCCTTAATCAGTTAGGCATTTCCACCTTCACGGATTGACTTGAAATTTTGCACAGAGCTTCGTTTCAACATCAGACAGTGCCTTTTGAAAGGTTTAACCCATTATCTCAACCCAAAAACTTTTAGAAACAAAAAACTGAAATTTAGGCTAATTTTGGCAACTTTGACGAGTCTACAGCCTGGGTAACCGGACCAATCGACTTGAAATTTTGCATAGACCTTCTTTATAAAATGACCCACTTCAACAACAAAAAGATGTGATATCCCCCCAAAAAACACTCCGTGTAAAAATCACCCCGCCTCGCAAATATCATTCTTCAGAGGCCGGAAAAAGTTATGATATCCACTTTCCCCGCCCGCCCTTTTCCTCATTAAGGAGTTTAGTATAATGAAAAGTTTTTATTACTTCCACAAGCAACTAATACTTGTATAAAACGTTAACCACCATCAAGTATTAGTTGCTTGTGGAAGTAATAAAAACGTCTCGCAATAGCGCCAAGGGGAGATTTCGAAAGGGTACGGTGCACCGTACGGTGCTTGTGAAGTGGTTAAGCTTTTCATTATACTAAGCTCCTTAATGAGGAAAAGGGCGGCCGGGGAAAGTGGATATCATAACTTTTTCCGGCCTCTGAAGAATGATATTTGCGAGGCGGCGTGATTTTTACACGGAGTGTTTTTTGGGGGGATATAGTTTACCAATTGTGAAGATAGACGAAAAGACGCTGCAAATATTTAAACAGCGGTTTATTTGATCACTCTTCTGTCCACAACACTGACCAATCAATTAGGTCAATTTTCAAGTGTCTAACTAGTATTTTTCTTGCAACACTATCGTCTTTGAGGTGTAAGTACGTCATTGGACAACCAAATGAAGTACCATCCTCCAACTTCTTCTGCATCGCCCAAATCCATAACAAATAGTCAAATCATCTTCACTAGTGTGTGAGATGAGGACATGTGTGTGATGGGTTGTGCACATGCCGCCCTATTGACTGTGCGAAGTTGATCCGCGGGGTCTGCTACTCAACCACTCTCGCCCATTCTCGAGGTGAATGTCAAAGTTGTCTTGGTTCCAACGTTTGCCGCTAGACTCCTCTACAGACTTCAGCAGGTTTAATTTTCTCGCTAGGTATTGTACGTACGCTATCCTGTCCTTATTTTTTCTCATATAACTCCGGTTAATAGATTGTACCAACCGACATGGTCTCTCTTTCATCTTGATTGCCCTCAGTAATGTGAAGACCTTGAGTAATACTTATGTCAGGTGAAAATGCCACGGTTTTTTCTCATCCCCGTGTATAGTATAGAAGGAAATGCCAGTGTGCCATTTTTCAGATCTAAGGAGCAGTCCGGTTTCGCCACCAGAATCTAGCGCAAGATCAAGTGCCACATAAGATCATACTTTTTCAATGTCTAACTTTTCAGTTATACCTGATTCCGACAGCGTGATAAGAGCCATTTCCAGCGATAAGCTAACTAAATTCAACAATTATATTATTGCCAAAATTATAGAATTATTAAATTATTGTAGAAATGGAAATACTGACGTTCATTTTGTATGGGTTCGGGCACATAGTGGTTTGTCATATAATGAGAGAGCGGACAGGGCTGCAAAAACTGCTGCAGTGACGGGTGAAGTAGTAGAATGCCTTTTGCCTAAGAAGGATTTCTACATTACATTTAAGAAAAAAGTAAGAATGGAATGGCAAAATAGATATTTGAAGTGCGACAAAGGTCGATTTTTCAAAGACATTCACCCACAACTTAAAAGCGACCCATGGTTTAAGCACACTGAATCGAAGAAATTCGTTCGTGTCGTTTGTAGAATGAGGAGCAATCATGCTATGTGCCCGTCGTACTTGGCAAGAGTGACTAGGAGCAATGGGGATGATATGTTCGATGATTCATGTCCACATTGTGGTGGGGAAGGAAGTGTTGAGCATATTGTGATGCAGTGCGTTCAATATGCTGTCTCTAGGGACAATTTGTTTAAGAAATTGTATAAAACATTGGAGATACCTTTTAATTATCAATGTATATTAAGAGAAGAAAATATCGATGTTTTTCAATTATTATGGGAATTCATAGAAGAAAATGGTATTAGAATATGAGTTTAGGATAAGTTTAGGTGATAAGATGCGTTTGTAAACATTTTTCATTGATACCCTACGATTGTGATTATGATTAATTATCTTTTAACTGTGGCTGTATGTTGTCAACCATGCCAATAAAGAATTTGAATAAAAAATAATAATAATAATAAAAAAAATACCTCGTGAATTGTAGATAATTATACTTGAAGCTATGAATAATTATTATAATCCGTATAATGCATACTTCAGGTGAACGAGGCGTTTTTTAGGTAGGTATCTTACTAACAAATTCCATGACAACAATAGTACTCAAAAAATAAACACATTTATGCGAGTCGGTAAGTAAAGATGGACAAAGCGATATATTAGAGTAAACTACTGAGAAGAGCTCGATTTTTAAAATTTTGTGTACATTAAAAATAAACAGATAAATAATCACATCGAGCGACAATCTCATAAAACGAATAGACAAATATTTAGGTACTCCCTAAGGAGAGTCGCGCTCGGGCCGTCCGAGAGTCAACATCTCGGAGAGCTCAGTGATATTGTTATTGTTGATCGCGTTGTGTTGTCGGTTTCTAATCTCAACACCTAAATATTGATCAATACGACTGGACATTTTATTGGACCGAAACTATTGTCCCCATCATGCCTGAACCCCCAGGATGTAGATCGTGCAATTGCGCTTTTTACAAGAAACATACAAACTTCAGCTAGCAATTGCTCCAGGTCAAAAAGAAAACCTCACTATAGAACAACCACGTTCTCTACCCGAATAAATCAGCTGCATATTGTGAAAAAGGAGGCTCAAAAACTCTGGGAGCGCACCAAGTTTGGTCCGCATAAAACAGCATACTATCGAGCAACTCGTCATTTTAAGCTTGCCCTCAGAGATGAGTATAGCAACGCTAAAGAACAAAACTTATCCACGCTATACACACAAAATGGAACATTATGGCGTAAAAACAAAATGTTGACCAAAGAAAACAACGACATTCCTCCACTAAAAATTGGAAATACCTTCTACTCGATCTCTGAAGAGAAATGTGCTTTATTTTCTGTGCTTTATTTATTCTTGAGCAACAGTTCAAACCAAATTCCACGAATGACCAGAGTTTTTCGAGATCTGTAGAAGAGGTTGTTATTCAACCTCTTTAACTCTCTCCATTCTCACTATTTTTCTCACCAGCCCATGTCAAGAATGCTATATTTGGCTCTCCAACGAAACGTGCACCTGGTCATGACATGATCGTGAAGCCCCTCTTGAAAAATATTAAACGGAAAGCCCTTGTCTTTTTGACACAGGTTTATAGCGCTATCATCCGTCTAGGTTATTTTCCATCCACTTGGAAGTATGCCATTATAACCATGGCACACAAACCAGGAGAAAATAAGAATGATCCTCATAGCTACAGACCCATAAGCCTATTGCCTCTGTTCTCAAAAATCCTGGAACGCCTACTGCTCCCTCAGTTGATCTCTCATTTTGAGGCGGTTCTCCCAGAAATCCAGTTTGGATTTAGAAAACAGCTTTCCTGTATCCACCAGCTACATCGGGGAACAGCATTGCCTACGGACTGTTTCTTGATGTAGAAAAAGCGTTTGACCTGGTTTGGCTCACAGGCCTCCTATTCTAAATCAAAAATCTACTCCCCGACACAATTTACAGAATACTCCTATCACACCTCAACCTCCGAACATTTTCAGTTCGTTCTAACGAGTCTGTCTCAACCGTCAACGAGTCTGTCTCAAACTTGTTGAAATTGGTGTACCGCAGGGGAGTGTCTGGGGGCCACTGCTATACATAGTCTACACATCTGATTATCGAACGTCCCCTCTGATGAGTATAGCCCACTTTGCTAGCTCAAGGAACATCGGAATCGGCATCTACAGAACTGCAAGAATTCACAGACGAGGTCTGACGAAGGTGTGAGAAGTGGAAGACTAAGTTAACCCCCATTAAATCAAAAGGTGTTAGATTTACTAACAAAAGGATCGTAGAACCACAACAATTTGTTCTTCAAGGGGAACCAGTACCACAACAAGCCACAGTTCGATACCTTGGTCTAGAACTAGATCAAAAGCTAATTTCGGGGAGCCATATTAAAAATATCGTCCAGAAAACCAGATTCCGTCTTAAACAGTTGAATTTTTTGCTAAAAAAAATCACCTCTACCACTGCACCTAAAACGACGAATCTACTACCTCTCTGTTATAAAACCCATCTGGATGTACGGCTGCGAGATGTGGATATCTGCTTCCAAATCCCAAGTATTGAAAGAGCAGTCTGTGCAAAATCGAGCCCTAAGACTGATTACCAATGCACCATGATACGACAGAAAAGCCACGCTCCATGCAGATCTGGACATCCATTATATCCATTAATCGATTATATCAATTTTCGATGTTTTTAATGCATATTTTTACAGGTCCAATAAATGTGTTGAGTTATTGTCGGTCTTCAATTCGACAAAGTGCTACATGAAGCACTGGGCATGTCGTCAACCAATATGACACCAGAGGTAATAGTTGCAAAGATGTTGCAAAGCGGCATTAGATATCAAAATATATGGAGACGGTCTTGGGAAAAGATGCTCCTTGAACGGGAGCGACAACAAAAGGAGAGCGCGGACCGACAAATGGGAGAAGAGTGAAGAGGATTCCCAAGGACTCAGCCCAAAGTGGTGTGTTAAACAGTCCCAACGAGAGAAAGGTACTAGTAGGTGAGGTTTTAGTGGGGTTTTAGTCCCACATAACCTGGTGCTGGAGATGTATTACAGTTATGTTATGAAATCCAAATGCTATGGCTCTGGAAAAAATCCTTGTTCTATACGTCATTAGAAAACTGAAAATTAACTACCTGCAACAGCTCCCGAATTTTCAGTCCCTTGAGTCCCAACCGAAGTGGAATGATCGATATTAGCTTTTGGTAATTTTATCTTTAATATAGGGAAAAAATAAAATCGGTAAATATCGAAGAATGAAAATGAAATCCGACAAATTTCAAATCGTGAGCAAACATCAAGCTGTTAACAAAACAAGAGTTTGTGCAATATTGCGAAGGAACTGTGCAACATACTCGTATATCACTCAACCAACGATGTATGAAGGTTGAGAAAATAAAACCCGGTTACCTGAACGGTGCCTGGGCGTCGCCAGAGTTACCCAGGTCCTATCAATAAATCATTCAATGTGGAAAATTATAAGACCAATATAAAAGGAACGACACCTCAATAAATGGAACGAGGAATAAGAACTACGCGACCATTACGAGTAAAGCAGCCATTCAAGATATTCATGAACATCAGTGCACGTTAATAGCACTCAAGACTATCAAATAGCAGGGAATTGGTTACAGCAAAACTCTATGAAAGCAAGAAGCAATCGTATGTGTACCAAGATAAAACTGGTACGTCAATCAAAGGCGTGGATAATGGACTTCAAAAAAGTTACTTCATCGAAGAACTCAAAGATCAAGGGTTTAATACCCAGGGTACAATAAACATCCAAGAAAAGGACGACGGGGAGGTCGATACCTTTATAAGAACGGCTCCTCCTCTACATGCCGACTGCTCTCAAGAATGAATACCTACGTCAACAAAATACATGGCAAAAGGGGCATCCTGAATGAAACCAGGATAGAACCAGTTCGGGAATTCAAAAGCCTAATACGCAATGCAAAAGATATCAGAATTCCCTTCATTCACAGGCCAATAATATATTGTGAGAGGGAATCTAGACGTGTGAAACGCGCGGGACGCCTCAAATTAACTGACAGTACGCTGAACAGAGGATGTTCCACAATGTATGGAGTTTAAATAAAAGCGGAATTACGTAGAATCAGATAATGGAATTTTAACCAAATCCAACCATCTGTCGTACGCCATACGCCGCCCGTACATGCAACTTTGCACATTGTCATAAAAACTTAAAATTCGGGATGCGGGCTGGGACGAAGGTAAGTTGATCCTGGTAACTCTCCATAATCATAGGTCGTCGGGATCGACTGATTACGGTAAGAGACTCCCACGGGATATTGTAGACAGAATAGTGATCTGTACAGAAGATAATGAACCGCTGTGGAAAAAAGCAGGACTTTTCTTTTTTAATTTTTGCTTCCATTCAATTTTTTGATTCTACATATCATGAAACGTAAACTCTCCAACTTCAAGGTGTGAGGAGGGGGGGATTAATTTTTTTTTGCCTCGCCGATTTCAACGGTTCATTATCGAGGATAATGAACCAAAAATCCGTCCGTCAGGAGTACGCCACACAGTGGTAGGAACGCGGAAAATTAAATGATTAAATTATTCTAGTAGATAACTCCCAGTAGAATCTAGATAACAATAAGAATCTAGATTATCATAATAATATCATATTATGATAATTTGTTTCCGTTGAAGAATTTTGTAAACCTATTTTTTACATGTTAAAAGATGGAAACTGGAAGGATCTGCTGATTTGGAACTACACAAATCTACGACGAGGAAGTGAGTACAGTTTCGTTCGATTGACTGTTTGCTATTAAAACATCCAACGACCATTTGCAACGTACCAACATCAGTTTTACGTTAATGTCATGGTTGACCTAACAAAAAAGCTCCATCAGTCTCCAGCCCACCTATGTGCATTTTCGGACATATTGTACTTTGTTTCCTAAAAATTTCGTTAACCTGGTATCACAATCCTATCACAGCTCTCTATCCTAGAGGATGCGTTAATCGCAAGACAGTCGGATGAAACAGGAGAAGGTACAAAGTAAACATGATTATTCATTCAGGAACAACATGTATGGGCACATTAAACAGTTTAAGGATTTCAGACGCTCGTAAGTGTTCAGTAGGTCAACAATGGCGTATAAGATACGTGTTTCAAGGAAATTTATCGAGCTTGTGATTAAATAAAGTGGAAAATTCTTACACAACTTAATTAAAAACCATGATTTATTAATAAATGAATTGCAAATAATTCAACTGGAAACCAAGAAAAATACTCAGTTAGAAGTGAATTTCATTGCATAAACACTTCATTTTGCTTTAAATTGTAAAATGGACCCATTCCAGGTTGGAGAAATTCACTGGTATGGGGTTCTTTTTCATTAGCATCGCATACAAGAAGAGGCCTTCAACATACGGCCAATACTGTAAAAGTTGGTGGTCCTCTACTGACGTTTTGGGTCTGTGGGGAAGGTGTGAAGGGTGACGATCACCAGCGGGGCGGCCCAGGGGTCTATATTGGGGCCTGATCCATGGAATGCAAGCTACGATGGGATACTTCTGTTGGACATGCCAGAGGATGTGTTCCTGGTGAGCTATGGCAATGATGTGGCGGTGGTGATAAAGGACCGAACTTTAGAGGGACTCCAGTAGAAGCTTAATCAATCAATGAGGTGAGTCATACATTGGGTGGAGGAGCATGGGTTGCAGCTTGCAAATACCAAGATAGTGCTGCTGACTAAGAGGCATATTATTGACCGCATCACCCAATTTCAGGTGGACGACCATACTATCGATTTGTCACATTTGGTACGGTATCTGGCAGTGACCCTCGAATGTAGGATGCCCTTCTGGGAGCACATCAAGCGGCAGGAGAACAGGAGAAAGGGCGGCAGGAGTGACAGCCAACCTGAGCCGACTAATGGCAAACATTGGTGACCCAAGAAAAGGAAGATGCTCACGAGAACACCCGAACTAATCATGCTGTATGGAGTGTAGATGTGGGCTGGGGCCCTCCAAGTTAAACAAATATCGAGACCACCGGTGGTTGGTGCAGAGGAGTGGAGCCTTGCGAATAGCATATGCTTATTGTATGGTCTCCTTCCCTGCTGTAGGGGTCATTGCTGCCACTATTCCGATTGACTTCCTCACAATGGAGAGGTCACGGATCTACCTCTGGCGATCCTCAGAAGAGTCACTAACCCATATCAGGAAAGAGGAGAGAGAGAGACAACACTAAAGCATTGGCAGAATGGCCTGGTGGTACTGCTGATATTGCAATGCACAAAACGACAATGCCGACCACACTTTTTTCTACTGCGCCAGATAGAAAAGAGGAATCCTGGAAGAAGAGGAGTGCGACATCACTCCTGCATACGTAATCAGGAAAATGATCTCCAATCAGCGAACTTGGGAGAGGATTGTGTCCTACATAGTCTGAATCCTCAAGACAAAAAAGCTGGAAGACCCGTTCCTTAGGTGAAAACAAACCAGAGACCGCGAGAAGACACCAGAAGACATCGCCCAGTTATCGACCCCACTCCGAAGTAAAGCTGAATAGTGATTCCGAGGTGGATTAGGTCGAGAGGATAAGGGTTAGTGGGTTTTTAGTGAGTGAAAACTCACATGGCTGCCGAGTGCAGTCCCATCAAAGCGTAAATCTTTTTCCAGATTCACCCACTGTTACCCCCCCCCCCCCCCTCTTAGTTAGGATTGTCATAAAGTTTTGAAATCCGGGTCACGAGGTCGGACCAGCCTAAGGGTGACCCTTGAAACTTTTCATAACTTTAGGTCAAAAGGAAAGGATTCTGATCAATTGATGCTGGGATTCTAATCGCACCTAATGTTTCATCGATTTATGCACTGCCTAATGACTGTAGAAACTGTTCAATTGTTCGAATAACGTTATTCGCTCGTCCATACTTTGACTAACCTGTCTAAGCACTCACAGTGGGGTAAAAATGGTTGGGGAGAACATTAGTGTTGAGGAAGTAGAGCTGGAGAAGGACTGTAAGTGCGTTGACTCGTTCTCTGCCAGAGCAATATAATCTGTCACGGACATCCCTACCCGCCTCGCCACCACTCCTGTGCTCGGCCCCTACTCTGTCAGCAGCAACTTACTTTTACCGGTCGATGACTGTAAATAAACCTTTTGCGACCTCGTTGACATTGCATTTCAGAACGATTACGAATTTAGTTGGTGTTGTGTTTCAATAATAACCTATGGCCCATTGTTCTCCGCCCTAATAGGAACTTCTCCTCAGCCCACCCTCGAAATTCGATCTGGTTCGAGGCGCCAGGAATTGATTCATTTTAAACAGTGACTTTGTTTCAACTTTCCAGTACATTTGATTTTAAACAAAATGCAAATTCTCCAGAACTCAAGTCTAAGAGTGGAACGTCGATTTCAAAAGTAGCTATAAGTATACGATGTTTTCCAGTTGATATAAAACAATGAAATGATGGCGTTGTACAACTACAGAAAAATTGCCTGAAGGTTACAGGTGTTCAATAATTATCAGTACTAAAACTTGACTTAGGAAAGTGGTATTCATCTTAGTTTGTCTTATAAGAAAAACAAAGAACTTATCAATGTTATGGTAAATAGCAGTCACAACATTGATAAGTTGTCGTCATCATGCTGTTTCGGTATTCAGTGGAATAAACTGAGTGTTATTTCTACATGTGCACCACTTTGCAAAGGGAGTGTATTATTCCCTGGGCTTCAATTACATTATACGTACCTCCAATACGTTCGGAAGTAAATACCTCCCATGTCTATTAATCCATTTTTTTTCTCTTTTTTTTTCCTTTGGTATTCCTTCATCTGCACCAAATAATCATATGTTCCTTTATCTGCATCAAATAACCAAATGATACGACTTATATACGACTCGTATAATCGTTGAAAACATACTCAAGTTGAAAATCTTGGTTGTTGGCATTTGGTAAAATAGGTACAATTATTCTTAATTTAATAATTAAGTTATTAATTATTATTAGTTACTCAAATAATTGAAATGTTCTTACCGAAGGCACTCTGTTGGGTTAACTCCAAGTTGTCAAAATCACCTTGAAATTTTCTCACCACTTCCCTCCTCGACTCACTTTTTTTTTAATTTTGTCACTGTATCCCACTGATCGCATATCCCATATCGCGGGACTATGGATGGCAATCATACATCGATGTTTTTGAAACATCGATGTTTTTGCGGGACTCATCGATGTATTTCCATCGATGTTTTCTGTGTCGATGTTTTTGGAACATCGATGTCGGGGTTTAGATGCATCGGCACATCGATACATCGATGTTTCAATTTTTTTGCCATAGGCTGCTGAATGTTTTATTCTAACGTTTTTCTCACATACCTAGGAATATTAATAATGAGTGTGTGTGATTTAGTTTGACCGTCAGTAAGAATGACCCCCCAAAAAACACTCCGTGTAAAAATCACCCCGCCTCGCAAATATCATTCTTCAGAGACCGGAAAAAGTTATGATATCCACTTTCCCCGCCCGCCCTTTTCCTCATTAAGGAGCTAAGTATAATGAAAAGGTTAACCACTTCACAAGCACCGTACCCCTTTCGAAATCTCCCCTTGGCGCTATTGCGAGACG
The DNA here is from genome assembly GCA_963920205.1 of Stenodema calcarata. Classification (NCBI taxonomy): domain Eukaryota; kingdom Metazoa; phylum Arthropoda; class Insecta; order Hemiptera; family Miridae; genus Stenodema; species Stenodema calcarata. Next base: position 29,298,790 of record OY986048.1, read on the forward strand.
TTTTTATTACTTCCACAAGCAACTAATACTTGATGGTGGTTAACGTTTTATACAAGTATTAGTTGCTTGTGGAAGTAATAAAAACGTCTCGCAATAGCGCCAAGGGGAGATTTCGAAAGGGGTACGGTGCTTGTGAAGTGGTTAAGCTTTTCATTATACTTAGCTCCTTAATGAGGAAAAGGGCGGGCGGGGAAAGTGGATATCATAACTTTTTCCGGCCTCTGAAGAATGATATTTGCGAGGCGGGGTGATTTTTACACGGAGTGTTTTTTGGGGGGATATCACATCTTTTTGTTGTTGAAGTGGGTCATTTTATAAAGAAGGTCTATGCAAAATTTCAAGTCGATTGGTCCGGTTACCCAGGCTGTAGACTCGTCAAAGTTGCCAAAATTAGCCTAAATTTCAGTTTTTTGTTTCTAAAAGTTTTTGGGTTGAGATAATGGGTTAAACCTTTCAAAAGGCACTGTCTGATGTTGAAACGAAGCTCTGTGCAAAATTTCAAGTCAATCCGTGAAGGTGGAAATGCCTAACTGATTAAGGAGAAGAAGAACAGGTAAGGGTGAAAAACCGGGTTTTTGAAGTTATATAACTCGGCTCCCTTTAAAGATATCGACTTGAATCTTTCAAAAGGCACTTGCTACACTTGAAACGAAGCTCCGTGCAAAATTTCAAGTCAATCGGCGAAGGTGGAGAGGCTGTAGCCTTGACCGACTGAAAAAAGTAGAAAAACATGGTAATTGGTTTTTGAAGTTATATAACTCGGCTCCCTTTGGACCTAACGACTTGAAACTTTCAGGGCTTTCTATTATCCACACCAAAAAGATTCATACCAAATTTCAAGTTGATCGGTCTACTAGGAGCCGAGATATGGCCATAATAATTAATTTAGGCTAATTATTAGCCTAAATCACCCTAAATTTCAGTTTTTTTGTCCCTAATTTTTTTTGGGTTGAGATACTTAATTGCTTATTTCGTTCAAATGGCACTGAGCCATGCTATAAAGAAGGTGTGTAAAAAAATTCAAGTCGATTGGTCCTTTTACCCAGGCTGTAGACTCGTCAAAGTGGACAGAATTTTCCTAAGGTTTCTGTTTTTTTGTTTCTAAAACTTTTTTGGGTTGAGTTAATGGGTTAAATCTTATGTAAGGCTCTGTCTCAAGGTTAAATGAAGCTCTGTGCAAAATTTCAAGTCAATCGGTCAACGTGGAGAGGCTCCAGCCTTGCCTGTATGAACAAGGAGAAGGAGAAGAAGAAGGAGAAGAAGGAGAAGGAGAAGAACAATCTAAGGCCGAAAAACCGGGGTTTTGAAGTTATGTAGCTCGGCTCCCTTTAGACCTATCGATTTGAAACTTTCAGGGCTTTCTAATATACACTCAAAGAAGACCCACACCAAATTTCAAGTTGATCGGTCAAATAGGAGCCGAGATATGGATACCTCGAAAACGCGTTTCGTGACGTCCGGTAAACATGCACTTGGCATCGTTCGTTTTCTCAACTTCTTTGCTTGGCGGGGCGGAACGCTACCGCGTTCCTATATTAATAATGAGTGTGTGTGATTTAGTTTGACCGTCAGTAAGAATGATGTTGAGGGATGTCGAGGGTCGGTCAAACCGGTTTGACCGACCCTCGACATCCCTCAAGATCAATATTAATAATATTTCTGAATTTTTATTTCCTTTAAATGAAAATGTCGAGGCGTGTTGGCTGAAAAGTATCGATACTTCCAATATTTCGCCTGTGGGAATGCAGCTGAAACAGGCTCTAATGTCAGGATTTGACTCAAGATTTTAGGTTCGGGAAAGCTGTCACTTGCTGACCCTACCCATGTTTTTGGACCCACGTTTCAAAAATATTCACATTTCCGATTCCATCGCATCGTAAAAAGCCCTCACTCAAATTAAAAAACTGGTGGCGTCTGTTGATACTTCTAATTCCCCGCCATCTCAGTCATCTTCAGAATCTGACCGTGGAAGTCCCGTTGACTCTTGTACAATTATAGTCTTGTACAATCTGGCAATTATAAGGACGTATTGATGGTAACTATATATAGAAATTTCATGATTCCCTCATAATAACTAAATATTCTACCCATATTCGTGGGGGGTTTTATTGCCTTGTTCACCTATTTGTTCCTTAGTTTTCCGTTCGGGTGTCCTGTGTTCCTGCTTTTCGCGTTCAGAGATGCGGGAATAGTTGATTTTGATGTTCAATTTTCTTTGATTGGTGGTTCATTCAAGGGTTAATTTACATTTTTTACTTACAACTTGAAGTCCATCTGAGAAAAAAAGGAGCAGGAAAAAAGGGAAGGTTTTTATTTGGGTTTGTGTTTTAATATCTTCCTTTTGTATTGAACCAAAGTTAAGTAATGTGTCTATCACATTTCATGAATATATATAATATATTCAGGTATTGGTCAACAACAACTGTAGGCAGGGGTGCAGAAAGGCTGCAGGTAGGGATGCATATTAGTGGAAGATATTATCAAATTATTGATGTTTATGCTCCGGTAATCAATATATTAAATAGTTAATATATTAAATAGTCAATATATTAAACTAGTTAGACATTTTCTGACTGTAATCGTTAGCTTCATGATAATAATTCGTCATTCACATAATTGCACATTTCTAAATTCTACTCGGAGCGGTATCCATATCGCAAACCCGTCGCTCCAAGGAATATGGGCAAGAAAATGGCAATTTTGATACTACTTTTGGAATAAATGTATTATTAGGTATTATTTTCTATTATTTTATCACAATAACCTTTGACTGAAAATTCACAGTATCACCCATTAGTACGCGGAAGACGGCGTCGGCAGTATAATACTAATCGACACACCCACGGCGTATTGAAGTAGGTATTTTTCTCCTAATTTTTCTCCCGCATTTTCAAGAACTAATTGATGCTGGTAATATGAATATATTCAGTACTTCAATACACTCTAAACAATATATATAGAGATTACTCTAGAGGACCTAAGGAGCCCTTGCATTCATATTAAATATAAACCAATTTTGTTGACGTTTACCAGATGTTAGGTAGTTTACTACGATATTTTACTACGATATTACGATGTTGACGTTTACCAGATGTTAGGTAGCTTACTACGATACTTTACTACGATATTTCTCACATTCCGTCATGTAGAGTAAAATGTGTAGGTATGCCGTCTAATTTAACATTTAACGTGAATATGAAACCTTGCTAGCGCCCCAGGCAACCACATTTGAAGTTTAAAAAAGGACTGCACAGCAGCTGACGAGTTGCCCAGCCGGAAAGTGTTAAAACTCACTGTCCAAACCACAACCTGCCCTTATCTCAACGTTCATTCATGGGACAAGAGAGTCAGGGGTGGCTTTCTTTTATACATATTCCTCGCACCCTCTATTCAAAACCCAAGGAGTAATAAAAACTTGAATTTTAAGAAACAGAAGCGAAATCCAATGAAACCTAATTAATTCGAAGCTACAACTTGAATTAGCTAATCTGAAACCTTAACCTGAAGTTAGATGATGTAAAACTCAAATTTAAATATCGGTAAAATAAGGTTTTTGGATTGCCGGTAGACCCCCCCCCCCCACCTCACCACACATAACCTATACCCCCCCCCCCCCTCCTAAATTTGTCAGAACCCTTCCCCAATGTTCCCTCAACATTTTCCATAAGTTTCATATAGATCGACACCCCCCCCCCCCCCCCCCCAACAACTTACTAAGTAGGTACTCTCCCTACCTCGTCAGGAACCAACCGTTCAAAAGTTATAAGCATAAACGTCCTCATAGAAGTGATTATAACACGTTTTTTAGTAGTATTTCATTCATAGCGTTTCAACGGATGAACAGATTTAAACGCGGATTTTCCATAAACCTTTCCAGATAAATTTTGCGTCAAATGGTACCAGCCGCAACTTTCTACGTTCAGCCGTTCTCAATTGATGATGAGACAAACAAACAAACAGACAAACAAACAAACACGATTTTATTATATAGTATAGATTTTTCCCAGAACATCGATCAGCCTCATTACACGTGTATTTAGCATCTATTTGAAACCAACTGCTTCCTTTCACGTTGATTATTAGAAATTCTATAGATGAACGGTGAAGTGGCCAACCCCTTCTTCTTCTCCTTCTTCTTACCTGGCTCTGCGGACCTTCATAAAACCTAGGCCTTCTCAACCATCTGACTCATCCCTATCCTGAGCCAATTGGCGCCATCTTCTGACTGTCATCTATCGCCCTCATCCGTGGTCGGACCACAGAAAACCCTACTATACTACGGGTCGGACTCTGGTGGAACTCTTTCGCGTTTAATTCAAATCAGAATGCAGCAATACAGACCGCATACATTCGGAAAATATCAGGGTCTTGTGAGCTGGCCAAACTTGTCATTAGTCCTCATTCTCCAACGACAGTTTTTCTAAAATTTTTCTTGATGTTCGCGGGATGTTTAATTATCTACGGTAACGTATCCCGGTGATTCCACAAACTTATTCTGCAAGGAAGTTTAACAAAAGTGAACGGGAAAGCCTATGTGGTAGGCACAAGTACGTCACACTAATACCGATTCCCAACCACAGCCCAGCAAATGGGCCCCGGGGGACGTTCCTTGTTTCGGAATGATTTATTATTGCATCCCTTACCGACTCCAATATTGTTGCGACAGTGACTAATTTTTCAGTAAAACCAAAAAATCAACAATCATGTAGCAGACGTTATTGTAAGTTAGATCAAGTAAGTTCTCCGTGAATGGGTGTTTACAACTACACCTCGCAAAGTATTGGTTGATAGACATTTCGTGACAGTTACAACCTCACAAAATGTAGTAAGTTTATGTTACTGTTTTTATGTAATGTTTTTAAAAACTTAATTCAAAAGGAAAAAGTTCAAGAAAAATGTTTTCAAAAGGCACAAAGACAAGAAAAGCCTTGTGTTGACCACGCTGAAGGCAGACTGTTGAAAAGTCATCTTTCGTCTTTTAGGCTTCTATCGTGAATTCAAGAGAGCATTACAGGAAAAAATCTGGAAAGTTAAGGAAAAACAGGGATGGACCTCTGCACGTAATCTCTCTTAACCTTGTTATTGACCTTACTATTGTCTCAAACCCAACTGTTATCGATTTAAACTTGACTCTTTGGAAACAATTCAACTGCGCCGGTTTTTTTGGTCTCCATTGTATTACGGTCATATACAATATAGTCAGTCTGTCAACCCTACATTAAGTACGTTTTCTAGTAGAGTTTTTTGTTGAAGCCCACAAGATATGTGTGCGCGCAAAGGGTTGGTGAACTGCTTCCATCAACATTTTCGGATTCCTACTTGTATCTGTGTTTCCATCAAAGCGGAGGAGAAGCTCCCACATCATTATCACCCATTGTGAAGACTAATCCACGTAAACAGACTCAACCCCGAAACCGCCCGATCGTCTCGAGCTTGCCGAACTAAATATTCCAAACACGCTCCATTGGGCGAATTACGAGGGATGATGGTATCAACAGTGGAGAGGCTCCATGCATCAATTACCGCAGCACCCGCCTGACAAAAGATTTTTATTCTCTGGATGGAATGACAATGATCCCTAAGCAACCCAATTAATCATCAATACCCTGTCAAACTCCGACTAACCCAATGCACTGTTTTTTCGGTTTTGATTCACTATTCGAAAATTCCCCGGAAGTTAACAAATACGGTTACACTTTTCTTCATGGACCGGGATCATGTTATCAATCGAAAAGGTACTTGCAAGTACGTAATTTGATTCAAAAGGATATGAAAATTATGAAACATTTTCTATTCTTACAGTTGCAATAGTTATATTGTGATTATTCATCATCAAATCCTCAAACAGACCACAATTATGAACTGTAAATAGCAACTTCTAGTTGCAACAAAATAGTTCAACAAAACCAACTACCACAATCATCAGTGAACCTGTAATAACATAGGAACCTGAACCTTGTGGAAAAGACAGACAGTAAACTTCAAGACTTTTCCCATAGTGACGCTCACTGTCGGTCCTGACATTTTCAGAGTTCAGGGGTTTGTTTGAAAGAAAAGCGTTTTTGAAGATGTCGTAGCACTGTCGACATTTATAAAGAAAAATGAATGATATTATACCAGTGAATTCGATGTTTGCCTGGAGGGTATGCGGGTGATAATTTGCTACTACACAGTGAAAAATATAATTATTTCATTTTACATTACACACAAAAACTTACCGGAATGGTCTTTTAGGGGGAAAACAAGCGATTTTCCTTGAAAGGGTTTGATATTTTGCAATCTTCAACAATAATCTGAATGGTGTTCTTTATCTCTCCTGTATAACGGTTGTCAATTTGGAACGAGAGCTAAACGTGTCTCTCTCCATATCGAAGGTAATTGGCCTGTCATGTCAGTGCTTTCTGTTTTTAATTGGAAAAACACCATCTCCGGACTCCACAAAGGATCGCGTTTATGAAATATTAAAAGTATCATATTATGTCATGTAATAATATATTTTGACGAAGAATTAGGTTAAGTGGCCTTTTGTGTTAATGGTTGTTGTCCTTCCAAGAATTCAGTCGTATGTATAGCTTCATCGCCTTTTCCCGTGAATCAGTAAATCGGCGTACCAATTTATTTGGATAGAAAATCATCATTGAAAACGTGCAAACGGTTCTGTGTACAACATTCTTGTAAGTCTGATATGATAACTACACGAAATCATTGAAGTACCTAATCAAAACTGAAATGTTGTTCGTTCGTTCGACAAGGTGAGCCGATGATCACCTCCGAGTTGAAGGGGGTGAAGTCGGTAACTGGATGAGTGTTGGTCAGCAGGCTGGACTCATAATAATTGTTTAAATAAAAATTACTGATATCATATCACTTTGGTATATCGAATAATATCAAAAGGCGATTTTCACTATTTAAAAAGCGAGTTTAACTTTGAGGAAGTGTATGAGGAACTAATGAGCGCTATAGACACCTCATCGAGCATGACAGCAACTAATTTGATCAGTTTGAGACGGTGGGAGTCTAAATAAATCCGGTGAGACGGTAAAGACAACAAACAACCGCAGCGCAGAACAGACAATCAGGCTGTAAAAACAGACAACCAACGGTCCAAATGGTGTAACGAGGGTCAGAAGATTCTGGGGTTTGAGCAGCTTGGATCCAGTGGATTGTAAAGAGGAAGGGTAGTAGACTCTAGTAGGGTAGTAGACTCTGTTGAGTCTACTACCCTTGGTAAAGAGGGTTCATGAGAAAGAGGCGACCAGTAATTCGGATCCCCCCAAAAACAACTCCGTCGTAAAAACTGGCCCGCCAAAAAACCTCAGCCGCAAAAAGGAATGATATCCATTTTGCCCGCCAGCCACATATATAGGATGCTCAGTGCTTCGCACCTCGCTGTTGAGTGTGCATATAGAAACCTGATCCTCCTACCCCTAACCTCCACCGTCAATGTTTTCCTGTTCCCTGCCTCCTTCCCACAACCCCCTCTCACCCTTAGTCACCCTCGGTTTCACCTAATATGTTTCCTCTGTTACACCAGCAGGGAGCTTTACGCTTCTTTCAATGCTGTTGGCGGGAGCTTTTTGCCAGATGAACAAGCCTGAATTGAAGCATTACTTCATTACAGTTGTACCACCGCTGATTACTCGTGACCACCAGTAATACTTATGTTAGCTTGTTCATCTGGCAAAAAGCTCCCGCCAACAGCATTGAAAGAAGCGTAAAGCTCCCTGCTGGTGTAACAGAGGAAACATATTAGGTGAAACCGAGGGTGACTAAGGGTGAGAGGGGGTTGTGGGAAGGAGACAGGGAACAGGAAAACATTGACGGTGGAGGTTAGGGGTAGGAGGATCAGGTTTCTATATGCACACTCAACAGCGAGGTGCGAAGCACTGAGCATCCTATATATGTGGCTGGCGGGCAAAATGGATATCATTCCTTTTTGCGGCTGAGGTTTTTTGGCAGGCCAGTTTTTACAACGGAGTTGTTTTTGGGGGGATATCACATCTTTTTGCATGGCTAGTTTTCGAGTGGTAGGTACTTATACAATACGGTTCAACAACTTATACAATACAAAAGTACCTACGAGGTAACTAGTAAATGTTTTCCTAAATGAAGTTTTATCCTAGTCAAAATTTAGTAAAACTCGGCGCTTCGCGCCTCGCCAGGGGGGCAAGCCCCCCTGGACCCCCCGGATCTTTTCTCTTCTATACTTTGTATAGAACGAGGTATTTGCTATGCAAAACATGAATAATGTTTTTGCGTCCCGTTTCCCCTTTTCCTTATCCCTTTTCTTTGTCTGTATGGAAAATATTAAGAAATGTGCGGAAAATTTATTAGTTTTTTTATTTACTCAGGGCTGTATCTCAGCTTCTTCGATATTTACAGCGGTTTTGGCAGTATATAATTTATGCATAAATTAAAGGCTTTCCAACGAATGGAGAACGATTTTTGTCCGTTGAAAACTAAAGAAGTTTCATTTCCCTAGAAACGGCGAGGGTGTACGTGAAAATCATTAAAAATCTTCGTGACATAATTTCGTGACTTAAACTTCGTTACGCTTTTCAACTCTGGTAGGCCACCGCAAAAACATTATTCGTGTTAAAATTAGTACGCCTACTAATTTGCCTTTTTGTTTCTTGTTTTTGTGACAAGAATAATTATTTTTTGGAAATTATTGTTTGTTATCTGAAATGTGTTTGAAAAATAAGTAGTTTTAAAATTTTTGCGAATTGGTTAAATATTAGTTTTAAAATTTTCGATTAATTAAAACAATCAACAATTTAAAAACAATTATTAAAATTTAATACAATTATTCTTATTATTAAATTTAAAAAACTCTGCAAATTCTTGACACAACGGTTTATTATCTTCCTTGTGCAGATCACCCTTCTGTCTATACCAGACTGTGTTGCAAATCGGCACCATACCATATTCTCACCGTACTCATACCATTTCTTTCCTATCATACCGTACTGTACTATACTAAATCATACATACAATAATATACCATACCATACTCATACCATGTCGTACCAAAATTCTTTTTGAACCCCTTCCCCTGGACCTAGGGTTATGAAAAGTTTCGAGGACCATTGTGGGGTTGGTCGAAACCCATTAAAAAAAATTCGTAATTTTAACTCAACGCTAACTGGGCAAAGTGGCGGGGACGGCGTACGGCGGACGGACGGATTTTTTTTTATTCGATTTTCAGAATCTACGTATCTTGAAACGTAAACCAACAAATTTTGAGGGGGGGGGTTAAAATTTTTTTTCTTTGGGCGATTCCAATGGTTCATTATCGAAGATAATAAACCAAAATGAAGTACGAGGTACGCGGTGTGGGTGTGGGAGGGGGCGCAGAGACATAAAAGGTCTCGTCGTATGACGTACTTGTTGGCCACCTGCCAGCCGTCTTACGTCATACGCTCGTGGGTCATAGGCTCTGACGTACTTGTTGGCCTCCTGCCAGCTGTCTTACGTCATAAGCTCGTGCGTCATAGGCTCTGACGTACTTGTTGGCCTCCTGCCAGCCGTCTTACGTCATAAGCTCGTGCGTCATAGGCGCTGACGTACTTGTTGGCCTCCTGCCAGCCGTCTAACGTCATACGCTCGTGCGTCATATGCTCTGACGTACTTGTTGGCCTCCTCAGGTCATTCAAAAGTGAACTAAAAATTACATCGTTTGTCGTCGGTAATAATTTTTCTATAAAAGAAGTACCTACCAACAAACATTCGAAATTACCTTCATTTCCGTAGCACGAAACGCACCTCAGAACAACAAACTCGACATCACTTAAGCCATATGATGTTCCAAAGAGCTTTTAGTATGAAACTGGACCTGTATTTCAACAGTTTGATTCTCGATCGTGTTGTGAGGCACAATCTTTGAGCCGTCATTGTGAACGAACGGCTGGTCGTACAAAGCTGCGGATGGTCTTAAAAAATTCTACGGAACAAACTCTATCTAAATATGAAATAAAAAATGAATGAATGAAATGATATGAATTTTTCGAGACATGAGATTTTCAAATTTTCAAAATTCGTTTTGAACCCCTTCCCCTTGACCTAGGGTTATGAAAAGTTTCGAGGATCATTGTGGGGCTGCTCCAAACCCAGAAACCAAATTTCGTAATTCTAGCTCAACGTTAACTGGGCAAAGTGGCGCGGACGGCGTACGGCGTACGGCGGACGGACGGATTTTGGTTTATTATCTTCGATAATGAACCATTGGAATCGCCCAAAGAAAAAAATTTTTTAACCCCCCCTCAAAATTTGTTGGTTTACGTTTCAAGATACGTAGATTCAGAAAATCGAATAAAAAAAAATCCGTCCGTCCGCCGTACGCCGTACGCCGTCCCCCGTCCGCCGTCCCCCGTCCGCCGTCCGCCGTCCGTGGCACTTTGCCCAGTTAGCGTTGAGCTAAAATTACGAAATTTGGTTTCTGGGTTAGGACCAGCCCCACAATGGTCCTCGAAACTTTTCATAACCCTAGGTCAAGGGGAAGGGGTTCAAAACGAATTTTGAAAATTTGAAAATCTCATATCTCGAAAAATTCATATAGAACGGTATGTTTTTTATTTCATATTTAGATAGAGTTTGTTCCGTAGAATTTTTTAAGACCATCTGCAGCTGTGTACGACCAGCCGTTCGTTCACAATGACGGCTCAAAGATTGTGCCTCACAACACGATCGTGACTCAAACTGTTGAAATACAGGTCCATTTTCATACTAACAAGCTCTTTGGAACATCATATGGCTTAAGTGATGTCGAGTTTGTTGTTGTGAGGTGCGTTTCGTGCTACGGAAATGAAGGTAATTTCGAATGTTTGTTGGTAGGTACTTCTTTTATAGAAAAATTATTACCGACGTAGTATTAAAAACCCCAGAATTATATCGTATTAATTAATCATAATTAATAATAATTATTATTAATAGTAAATACGAATTATTAATACCTAACAATAAATTATAATAATTTTCACTAGGTACTTGATAAAATTGTTAATAATTAGTGATAATTGATAATAATAATTAATCTAACATTTAGGATCTAGACATTTAGACCTAGTGATCTAGACAGATGGGTGATCTGTACAAAGAAGATAATGAACCGTTGTGTCAAGAATTTGCAGAGTTTTTTTATTCGATTTTCTGAATCTACGTATCTTGAAACGTAAACCAACAAATTTTGAGGGGGGGTTAACAAAATTTTTTCTTTGGGCGATTCCAATGGTTCATTATCGAAGATAATAAACCAAAAACCGAGTGAATATTGCATTGTGATCCAGTTCTGACCTATTTTTAAAATTTCAAGTCAATAGCTCATCATCAAAATTTAATTTGTATTATTACAAAAAGGTATTATTTAAACAATGTTACAGATGAGAAACCGAGTAAATATTGCAATGTGGTCTATCCCCGACTCACGGTTAAAATTTCTAGACTGTAGTTTACCGGGAAGATGAAAAAAAGGTAGTTTTATTCTGGGCGTCTGGGGGTTGGGTCACATAACGGCCGTTTTCGACGCGAAAGTTTAGTGTTTTTCCTAAACCTTTGCGCGGTCACTGTGAACGAACGGCTGATCGCAAAAAAATCCAATTGGTCTTAAAAGATTCGTAATTTTTCAGGTCATTCAAAAGTGAACTAAAAATTACACCGTTTCATGAGAATTTTTAGAGATATGACATTGTCGAAATTTCAAAGTTCGTTTTGAACCCTTTCCCATTGACCTAGGGTTATGAAAATTTTCGAGGATCATTGTGGGGCTGGTCCAAACCCAGAAACCAAATTTTGTAATTTTAGCTCAACGCTAACTGGGCAAAGTGCCACGGACGGCGGACGACGTACGGGGGACGGCGTACGGCGTACGGCGTACGGGTGACGGACGGATTTTTTTTTTATTCGATTTTCTGAATCTACGTATCTTGAAACGTAAGCCAACAAATTTTGAGGGGGGGTTAAAAAAATTTTTTCTTTGGGCGATTCCAATGGTTCATTATCGAAGATAATAAACCAAAAATAGAAAGAATTAGAAATTTGAATAAATTTGAATTAGAAATTTTTTGAAAATTGGTTGCATTTTTTCTTGGGAATTGTGCAACTTTTTGTTGTTGAGAATCATTACAATAATTGTAATTATTGGTGTCGAAGAGAAAGAGGGAAGAGAAAGAGGAAAGAGAAAGTTTGCAACTGGTAAAACGCACGTTTTTATACCAAAAATTGCGAATAACTCGAGAACCGTTGGGAAAAGTGCCAAAGTGCGCTACCCTCATTCGAAAGCCCATAAAATTTCCTATCGATCCCTGGACAGGTGCCACTCTACGACAATTTCTCTGACCACCGTTCTACTTTGATGTTTTCGGAAATTAGCCAAATCAGTGGAATTTATTCACGTATTTTTGGCTGTGGATTAGTCAAATCGATTGAGATTTAGTTCAAAATTATTGAGCATATTCTAGACAACGTAGCGGACATTTTAAGACCAACCGCACCAATTTTCATCAATATTTGCGGCAGTTGTTGTTGAAAATAGAAAAATCACCATAACTCCTTTATTTTTCCCCTTAGGAAGCATTTCTTGATCTCGAATTAAACAGTTTGAAAAGCTGAACACAACTAAAAAAGAAAATCTGAAAAAGCTTCAATTTTGAAGGAGTTATGACCATTTGAAATTCCTAAAAAACACTATTACCCCCCTAATTGGGGGGAAATGGGGGGAGGGAGAAAAAATGGTCAAAAGGCACTCCCTTGGAGCATAAAAAACGTGTGTGCAAAATTTCAGCTCGATCCGATTTGTCTGCTGGGCTGTAGCCCCGTCAATGAACAAGAAGAAGAAGAAGAAGAAGAAGAAGAAGAAGAAGAAGAACACGAAGAACGTGAAAAATAGTGGTTTTAAAATTGTTATACCCCCGACACCTGATGTTCCCAAGAGCTGAAATTTGTTTTACGTCCTCACGTGCCCCTGGAGATTTGGTGTACAAAAAATCAACTCTCGAGACACTCAGGGGACCGAGCTATGGTAGGGTGAAAACCCCAACTTGTTCCGTCGCGTAATCAGTGTCTCAGTCGCTTCGGTTTTCAGGGCTTCGGTTTTCTTGGCGGGCGGGACGCTCCCGCGTCCCTAGATTTTCGTAGTCCCAGATCGAGGCTCACTGAACGATGCGCGTTTACTTCTCGTGGTATAAGGCCATATAAGGATATGTATAGAGATTCTTCTCTTCTTGACTATATTTATTGCTAACTATGATACAACTATTGCAGATCATTTAAATTTGTATTATACAGTTTCAATCGTTAGCCTAAAAGATAAAGTTTCTCTTTCGATTTCCCATGTAAGTTACGTTTTTTCAGACTTAACCCATCGAGCCATACGAATTAAATCACTCGCGACGAAATCATGTAAACCCAAGTTAAGGAAAACAGGAGTATTTGAAAAAATCGTCTATTTCCACTGAAATATGAGTACACTGTTAGACCGGTTTCGGTTATTAAACCATCGTCAGTATAGTATATAGTATTGTTTTGTTACTGACGATGGTTTAATCATCGAAACCGGTCAAACAGTGTACTCATATTTCAGTGGAATTAGACGATTTAGTTTGAGTATTTGTTATTCAAATAAAGCCAGCAATGCCAGTGTGCGACCCTCTATGGTTTTCCTCACTAATAATAATCGAATCACGCTGTTTAGCTAAGTATACTTATCATTTGTTTGTATTTATTTCTTGAACAAAATTTGATCATTTTATTTACGTTATTAATCCGTTGTTTAAATAAAATCAATTCACTTGACAAAACTTAGTTAGGTAATCTCATTATATACTATATATATAGATTTACTATATATATATATATATAGATTTACTATATACTGTAGTGGCTATACTACATACAAGCGAGGGCAGCCCCCTGGAGAGACGCAAACAGCTTGAATCGTGTTGTGACTAAATTCCACATTAGACTGATATGGCTCTCCAATAACTTGAAATTGTCACACTAATTTTCTCTGGTGTTTATATATTATTGCACTAATCACCTGCATTTAAGATTTCAACTGGGGCTTCTACGCTATGATCACTTTTTACTCCACCCCCCCCCCCCCCTGCCGTTTATAAAAAAATCTTTCAAATTCCTTCGAATTCCATTCTGTGCAAGAAATGAGCTAAATCTGCTTCCAAAACCCACATGTTGTTTTCTAACAAATTTTGTCGGATCAAGGAGGATTGGAAACCGTTAATGAACCGTTAATGTGTCTCGGATGGATTGAACCCCATTAACTTCGACTGTAAATGTCTCGTTGTAGCTGCAGTCTCTAATGAAGCGCTTAAGAGATTGTCGGTACATGTCAACAGGTTTCCTGGTTCCCGGTGGCGAGGTTAGAGTTGATGCTAGGCAAACACTTATTGTACAGTATAGTTATGCAATATGTATAATATCCATACATTGGAAAAAGTTGTTACCTAACAATACATTCACCTGATGATATTTACCTACGTATACTAGCCGTACAATGTTTGCGTAGTTCAGAATGAGTTTTCGTTTACTTTGAGATCAGATATCAAATTTCTTGTTCCAATATCAGTTTAATCTATGTAACCCAAATCCAATATTTCCGCTGGCGTCTCGCTCAGGGTATCATACCTTCTTCAACTAATTTCTCCCGTGCCCGAGTATCTAGAAATCCTATGTAACGCTCAATATTCCACGAAAGTGAGGTCGGAATGAGCTGATATTTGGTGAGTAGTAGTGGATTCCTAGTTATATGGTAGCGTATGCATTCCATCAACATCGTTTAGTAGCGCTCAGAACCATACAAATAAATGGTCGTAACGAGCAGAAAACGGCGAGGTCCCTCATATGCGTACCTCTAGATTCCCATCGATACTTTGCTACCGTACGTGAATCCATTGATACTCATCCCGGTTTGATGAAACTTTCCGTAGCTGTGTAATTCGCCCTCATCTGGTCAAAGCGATCATATCTAGGAACGCGGTAGCGTTCCGCCCCGCCAAGCAAAGAAGTTGAGAAAACGAACGATGCCGAGTCATGTTTACCGGACGTCACGAAACGCGTTTTCGAGGTATCCATATCTCGGCTCCTATTTGACCGATCAACTTGAAATTTGGTGTGGGTCTTCTTTGAGTGTATATTAGAAAGCCCTGAAAGTTTCAAATCGATAGGTCTAAAGGGAGCCGAGCTACATAACTTCAAAAACCCGGTTTTTGGGCCTTAGATTGTTCTTCTCCTTCTTCTTCTTCTCCTTCTTCTTCTCCTTGTTCAGACAGGCAAGGCTGGAGCCTCTCCACGTTGACCGATTGACTTGAAATTTTGCACAGAGCTTCATTTAACCTTGAGACAGAGCCTTATATAAAATTTAACCCATTATCTCCACCCAAAAAAGTTTTAGAAACAAAAAAACAGAAACTTTAGGAAAATTCTGTCCACTTTGACGAGTCTACAGCCTGGGTAAAAGGACCAATCGACTTGAATTTTTTTACATACCTTCTTTTTAGCATGTCTCAGTGCCATTTGAACGAAATAACCCATTATCTCAACCAAAAAAAAAATTAGGGACAAAAAACTAAAATTTAGGGTAATTTAGGCTAATTTTGGCCATCTCTCGGCTCCTAGTTGACCGATCAACTTGAAATTTGGTTTGGATCTTTTTGGTGTGAATAATAGAAAGTCCTGAAAGTTTCAAGTCGACAGGTCTGAAGGGAGCCGGGTTATATAACTTCAAAAACCAATTACCATGTTTTTCTACTTTTTTCAGTCGGTCAAGGCTACAGCCTCTCCACCTTCGCCGATTGACTTGAAATTTTGCACGGAGCTTCGTTTCAAGTGTAGCAAGTGCCTTTTGAAAGATCCAAGTCGATATCTTTAAATGAAGCCGAGTTATATAACTTCAAAAACCCGGGTTTTCACCCTTACCTGTTCTTTTTCTCCTTAATCAGTTAGGCCTTTCCGCCTTCACGGATTGACTTGAAATTTTGCACATAGCTTCGTTTTAACATCTGCCAGTGCCATTTGAAAGTTTAACCCATTATCTCAACCCAAAAAACTTTTAGAAACAAAAAACTGAAATTTAGGCTAATTTTGGCAACTTTGACGAGTCTACAGCCTGGGTAACCGGACCAATCGACTTGAAATTTTGCATAGACCTTCTTTATAAAATGACCCACTTCAACAACAAAAAGATGTGATATCCCCCCAAAAAACACTCCGTGTAAAAATCACCCCGCCTCGCAAATATCATTCTTCAGAGGCCGGAAAAAGTTATGATATCCACTTTCCCCGCCCGCCCTTTTCCTCATTAAGGAGCTAAGTATAATGAAAAGCTTAACCACTTCACAAGCACCGTACCCCTTTCGAAATCTCCCCTTGGCGCTATTGCGAGACGTTTTTATTACTTCCACAAGCAACTACGCAAGTTTTTAATTAATTTTACCTTCTATCAGCCACTAGCCTTATAATAGAATTATATTACGCAAACAAAAAATCCTTGTAAACATTCAAATCCTCTCCTACAGATACCGATGTAATTTTCAGATGGTATGAGATTTGTTCTTGAGTAGTCATAGGCATTATGGATGTTTCCAACTAAGTAAATTTTTTTTTTTTTTTTTTTTTTTCTAATATATATTTTATTATTGCTCCAAGATATAGATCTCATTAACAATATTCGTCTGACCTAATTATATTACAATACTTGGCATTTAGGGCTAACGATACATAACTTAGTCCTTTGTCTTTATGATTTATTGCACACACTCACTCCCTACACAAGCTCATGTGGTTTAGTGCGCTTGAGGCGCCGCGTCAACTCATGTACTTCGAGAAGCTGGACAACTTCTTCATTGACATGGTTTTTAAGTCTCTCAAGATGAGCGTTAGCGCGCTGCTTTATCACTTGGTCAATGCTTTCCATCTCAAGGACTAAGTAAATGAGGAGCTCTTTTACAAAACTTCATAAATCCACTTTTGACCAACATGCGGTTTTTTCTGAATTCTGGTAGTTTAGTTAGTCTTTTAGGTACTTTGTGTAGAATTTTCGTGTATCACAACATAAATAATATTTAGTTGTGATACACGAAACTTCTACACAAAGTAAAAGACTAACTAAACTACCAGAATTCAGAAAAAAACGCATGTTGGTCAAAAGTGGATTTATGAAGTTTTGTAAAAAAGCTCCTCAAATGTTGTATGACACGTACAATACGTATTTATACCTATTTATACACAGCATGTGATCGTGTTGGCAGGCTCACCTAACTAAGATCTGCGAACACGTGAACAAGTATCCATTGAATGGAAGGTGAAAAAAATATCAGCAATATCAATCATCAGTTAGTTTTAAGATCCAATTTCAGTTACCAACTGATCACTCTTGATTGATAGATCTATATTAACTAAGAAGTTGTTAAGTGTACGTGACAACTCCACATGCTTCTGAGATCATTGTTATAATTTGTTATAATTTGTTTGATCGTTGTATAATTTTAAATCTTGTACAGGATCAGGAATCAGATTAAGCTTAATTAGATACTACGTAAGCGTGAGAGCGGAGGGTGGGAGGCGAATAGTGAACGAGTCGATTGGCGAAACCAATCCCGGGTCTTGAATTGCGTTTCACCCACAGATTGAATAGCAACCAGAACAGCTGTCAGCGACTCTCTTGAATGGTTAGACGTCCTTGGTGGTATAGGAAAGTCTCCAAAGGAAACCCTTTTCTCAAGTCAGTTAACCTATTGGGACGTTCAACATTGGAGAGGTTGATCAAACGATCCCCCAGCCACTAGTGATTACTATATAATAAGTAGTGCTAACAAAGCACTTCGCTGCGAATGCGTTTAAGATCTACCCAGAAGTACGTTAATCCAACATGTTGATTCGGCAGTTACCAATCACCTACTCCATCGTGACGAGAACGTATTCATCAATTGAACTACTTACTGCAATTTGTTACCTTTCGTGAGATTTTCTTGTACATACATACGTAGTTATTACGAGTGAATATGATATCAATTGTATGTATTTAAACTAAATTACAATGTATGAAATGCATTATCGGAAAAACCACCTACGAATCATGGTGAAGAATTTGAATTTTAAACTGATTAACAACACTTCTTGATCAAAAATTGGGTCATTTCACTGAACCTTAATAACATTCTTCGTCTAAAGTGACAATTCGTAACAACTCGATTAGATTTACGAGAATCAACCAAACCTTCAAAGTGGGAGGGCAGTATATATACTTAAGGGCAGTAAATATATTTAGTGTGCATGAAACGTCGGTGCATTCATGATACATGTCATTAATAATACTTACCTGTCATTATTAATACATCAATGACATATGCTATAAATATGGACATTTGCCAACTGTGAGATGGCAAAATCGGACAAAGCTTTGACTACAACAAGAAGTGACTAATAGTAGAGATTACAAATTTTTCGAGAACAGATTGTTCGAACCCCTTCCAATGACCTAGGGTTATGAAAAGCTACGAGGATAATTGGGGGGTTGGTCCGAACCTGTAATAAGAATTTCGTAATTTTAGCCCAACGCTAACTGCGCAAACGGCGGACGGCGGACGGACGCATTTTTTTTATTCGATTTTCTGAATCTACGTATCTTGAAACGTAAACCAACAAATTTAGAGAGGGGGGTAAAAAGAATTTTTCTTTGGTCGATTCCAATGGTTCATTATCGAAGATAATAAACCAGAATCCGTTCTTCCGCCATACGCCATCTGCCGTCCGCGGCACTTTGCCCAGTTAACGTTGTGCTAAAATTACGAAATTGGGTTTACAGATTCGGACCAACCCCAAAATGATCCTTGAAGCTTTCCATATCCCTAGGTCAGAGGGAAGGGGTTCAAAACGAATTTTGAAATTCGGAAAAGTGCATATCTCGAAAATATCATATCGAACAGTATTGTTTTTAGTTCATATTTAGTTAGAGTTTTGATACTTGAAATTATCTTCATGGTTATTCTGCTCTAATCTGATGACGGAATGCCAAGTGACACCTCATTTTTTTTAGGTTTTTACACGCTGAATAAGATGGGGAAGTCAGTATTGCTATATCTTATACCGCTCTCAAACTGGAGCACGTTGAAGATGAAGAAACGTGGTTGTTACTTGAGATGTTCTTCATGGACATCATGTTCTTTAATGAAGACCGTAAATGGTCTTCATAGACATCGTGTTCTTTAATGGAGACATTTTACATAAAACCAATTATTCCTTCGAAAATTCGCTCTTATAGTCATGCTGCATGACTGGAGATTTTATAGAAATATTCTGCAAATTCTTGACACAACGGTTTATTATCTTCTTTGAGCAGATCACCCTAATCTAATTAACGAACTGATAGATGAAACTCTAGCTCATCATCCAAATTTAATTTTTTTAAATAGGTATTGTGTAAACAATTTACAGACAAGAAACCTTGTGAATATTGCGTTGCAATCCATCCTCAACCCATGTTTAAAATTTCAAGACTCTAGCTCTTCATCCAAGGTTAATTTGCTTAAACAAATAAGTATTGTTTAAACAATTTTTTAGTCAGGAAACCGAGTGAAGACCCACATCCATCCTGTCATCCATCCATCAGCTGAACCCATGTTTAAAATGTTAAGACTCTAGCTCATCATCCAAATTAGATTTGTTCAAACAAAATTGGCTATTTAATAGCGATTGTCTAAACAATATTACTGACGAGAAACCGAGTGAATATTGCATTGTCATCCATCTGAGACCCATGCTTAAAATTTCAAGACTCTAGCTCATCATCCAAATTTAATTTTGGTAAATAGGTAAATAGGTAAATAGGTATTGTGTAAACAATTTACAGACAAGAAACCTTATGAATATTGCATTGTAATCCATCCTCAACCCATGTTTAGAATTGATTTAAACAAATAAGTATTGTTAAACAATTTTACATTCAGGAAACCGAGTGAATATTGCATTGTCATCTATCTGCGGTACATGATTACAATTTCACGTCCCTAGCTCAACATCCAAATCTAATTTGTTTAAACAAATAGGTATTGTTTAAACAATTTTACAGTCAGGAAACCGAGTGAATATTGCAGTGCCATCCATCTGCGATCCATGTTTAAAATTTCACGTCTCTGGCTCACCATCCAAATTTAATATGTTTAAACAAATAAGTATTGTTTAAACAATTTTACAGTCGTAATTACAATTTTACAGTCGTATTTTACGGTCGTACAAAGCTGCGGATGGTCTTAAAAAATTCAAAAAAATAAACTCTATCCAAATATAAACTAAAACTCCTTTTCGTGTTATGAAATTTTCAAAATTTCAAAATTCGTTTTGTACCCCTTCCCCTTAACCGAATGTCATGAAAAGTTTCAAGGATCATTTCAAGTTATTTGATATTCACATTCTGTTCCAGGCTTTGCACCGGTAGGTTCATTTATACAAACGATTTGCATAGCGATGTTCACTTTTGAGCAATGCTAGATTTTTACCCTGTTTTGAGAAGTATTTGTTTAGTAAATAAATTAATAACCAGCTGAATATTCGTTTCTTCTGGTAACAGGTTTTCGACGACAATGTGCTCCAATAAAGGACAACTTCAAGCTAATGAATAGATACCAAATAAAGAGATAATTTACAACCTGACTTGTCTCATGCTGTACAGACGATTCGTTATTAATTGCATATTTCGGCCCATCAATATGTACGAGTATTGTAGCAAGAGGTCAACACACCTGAGGAGGATTTCAGGCAGCAGGGAAACTTGGAAGGAGGAATTGGGAGGATACACTGTACACTAATAAAACGGATTGTGAAACATTAAAACGGGAATTATGTTAAACAATTTGAAATGAAAACTTTAGGAACATTTGACGAACACATGATCACGACTTTTTTACGAGACTCGTTTTTTGTAAATTTTGATAACACCTGATCGAAGAAAAATAGGTACAGAGATTCAATCAGAGAGGTGTGGAGTCACCAAACACCCCTTCTCTTTTGATTGGATGCCTGTCATATTGCACCATTTCGGAAGGCACTCTATGGCATTTTCTGCTATTTCAAGCGAAAAAATTCCTATGTGCGCCTTACTGAGAACACTTCACTCGTTCTGTTCCACCCCGAGGAAACTTGCATTCTGTTAATTCATTGAATGGATGATCTACCGATGATCATATAGATTTCTCGTATCTACGAAACTGACATTACATGGTTGTCATTCATAGCTAAAGACCGGATTTCTATGCAGCATTGATCCCCCGAATGTGCCATAGAATATGCAGTAAAAACTGATGAAATATGCGGCAAATACGCAACAAAAAATATTGTAAAAATCAGTACCTACTTAGAAAAACCCACTCTACGAGTGCGTTTCAATAAGGAATGATCTGAATGAAATTCTCATTTCATAAAAATAATTTGTAATGGCTACTTTTAAAGAACATTATTTTTTTTTTTTTTTTACTTTTTACAACTTTTTGTGACGTTCACACTATTCGTATGTAACTTACAAACGGAACACATCAGTTTTAAAATAATTGTCTATATTTTTCATCTTCTTTACTGATTTGCTCATTTTTCGTTAATAATATTTACAAAAATATAAATTTCATGGCAGTCGTGAATGAAGTTGTGACGACGAACCGAGAGAATGTGTTTGTAGACGGAAAAAGACCGCTCCGCATCAACTGAAGTGACAGGAGCAAATTTAAAATTGCTTAAAATAATCGGACAAGAATGCTCCATCAGTCCACTATGTACCCATTGAACCTCTCCCGTTAAAATCTTGTTAACGTTTTTTAATGTTTCTAGACCATTTTTCTGCAAGAGTTTGGACCTCTTTTAATTTTGTCCCATTTGTACCAGGGATTTCCGACCAGAATATATTCAGCTATGGTTCAAAAAGAGCGAATTTTCGAAGAAATAATTGTTTTATAAAGAAAATGATGTCCATGGAGAACATCTCAAGTATCGACCACGTTTCTTCGTCTTCAAAGTGCTCCAGTTTTAGAGCGGAATAAGATATAGCAATTCTGACTTAACCATCTTATTCAGCTTGTAAGAATCTTTAAAATAAGGTGTCACTTGACAGAGCGTTTCGTTTTTGGAATTTATGGGTGAACCCCCCCCCCCCCTCCAAAAAACTCGCCCACTAAACCCGCCTCAGCTTTTGGAAATTTCAACGCTGAACCCGACGGTGAAGTCAGAATTGCGATATCGCATTCCGTCATCAGATTAGAGCAGACTAACCATGAAGAACGTATTCTTCATCTTCAAAGTAAGTAGGTACTCAAGTTTGAGAACGAAATAAGGTATCGCAATTCTGACTTCACGATCGTATTCAGCGTGTAAAAATCTTTAAAATGAGGTGTCACATGTCAGACTTTCCTTATTTAGGTGAACCCCCCCCCCCCCGTCATTCACCCACCAAAACCCCCCTCATCATAATATGTTCTTAAAGTGGTAAAAATCAGTTCACTCGAAGTTTAGTGATGAACAGGGTCTAAAAAAAACGGGTTTTTTCAATTAAGTAAATACAAAAAAATAGTTTTATGATGGTTATTATATTATGATGGTCCATAGAAGAATAGCGAATTCTGCAGTAATAACAATATATTATAATGATTTTTCATTTGTATTCTAATATATTTTCGCTCTATAGAATGATAAATTTCAAGCGGGGGTGACGAAATTAATTCAAGACAGTTGTACTTCAGAGTGTAGGGAAAAAACCTCTCTGAAAACTATCTTCCCGTAGTTCGGAGATTGTTCGTCAAGTAGGCTCATTAAAGTTTAAGGTAGGTAGTTGGCGAACTGATGACAAACAAAAAAGAGGAGGAAGCGTTAGGAAAAAGAACTGGTGGGGTGGAATGAGTTGAAAAATAGTAAAGTTTTGATGGATCAGCTGGCCAAGTTCTCGTGGATTTGCAGGCATTTGGAAGGATGTGGGATGGCATTCTAGCGAGTATCGCTTCAACTTCCTTCAACATCAGTCGAGGTTTGTCCCATATACCCATATACCGATAAAGTGAATGAATACACAAGTTATGGGACACGTGACTAGCGCTGTGGATTTCATGGGAAAACTAGGTATTAACTTTTCTTTTCATAATCCGAAGGGTATTGTGATCTCCCTGGAAAAATGTGTCTTGGGCTCACCCGGATAACGGGCCATTTCATACGATTCAAACAGACGTATTATAGTCTGCGTATAATAGACATGTACGTTATATTCAGATGGCTTGGGCGGATTGAATAGGTCCAGGTGAGCCTCTCGTAATGAACTGTTGAAACCGGCGATTTAGGTTTCCTCCTCATGGGGATAGCAGAACCCCCTTTGATAAACGCCGGGAACCTTTTTCCACGGGAGCTAATGACTCTCCACGTATCAATAACAAATATTCAGTTTCTAATCGTTCAGTTCTAAAATATTCAGTTTTATCGTCTAGGTTTTGGCCAGGAAATTGGGATATCAGGACCGCTGCAGCTCATGTGCTTTATATCCAACCGAGCAACCCACATTGGAAGTTTATTCCAAATGAACGTTTCCCTCACTTACATCGAAATCCAGAGTCCTGTCCACGCGGCCGCTGGATCGATGCGTCGATCAATCATCTGAAGCCAATAGGACGCCAAACTGATACCGCAAAACATCCAGACTTGCAGGGGTCTCATCACAGCCCTTGCCTCTAGCCTCTGGACAGCCTCATACCAAAATATCGTCAGCTCCATGACCACCTGAGGGACTATACGTTGGAATGGTATGAGTGAGGAAGCTCCAACAGCTTATTGTAATTTTGAAATAACAAATTATCAACGGTATTTGTGCCTACTTATAGAAAGCCTGAAAAAAATAAGTGATAGTCACGAAGTTCCTAGAGCACAAACAAACATGAAGAGACATGATCTGGACGAAAAAATAACGTTTCACACATGGCCATTACATAAAATGCCCAATTTTACACATTCATGTACAGAATGATGTGGCAATAAACAATTCTGATTTCAAGTCTTGCTTCCTACTCACTAAATTAGAGTTGATTATTAGGGGCCTGATAAACAAAAGTATGTGAAAATCACGTTTTTAGCACATTTCTTTTTTAAAGCAATAGATCATTCAACTAAATCAATTATAATATCCACAAAGAATGTGGATGAATGTCGTCCTCGCAGTGTTAATAAAAAACTTCAACGCCACATTTGTAAAAAAAACTGTGTACCTACAGTGTAGGAATACTAGGGTGGCAATAAAAAATCAAAGTTCGAATTTGATCACTCTCAACCCCACAAGTGGTGCAGTTGGGCTAGAAACTGAATTTGGCAAAGTTTTAGGTCGATCGGAAAAGTAGAAATGGCGTCTCATCGCATTCTAGCCTTCGGGCTACCTGTAATTGGTCTCATTCTATAGGTAATTTAATTGCAAACAACGTTAAGACGCTAAAACCATCAGAATCGAGGTTATCAAGAATTCTGTGGGTCAGGTCGTGATATTTTAAAGAAAATGAGACTTTTTACGCATACCCCAAACAACGCCGCGACAGTCCATCGAATTGTTCTTTTTGCTTTTCCCAACATCGTCCTTCACTCAGTACATGATTATTTGTGGTTTGAAGTGCATAATAATAATAAACTCTTTTATTATCCAAATAGGAACAAAGTTCCCGCCGAGCCTGGACAATAGTATCAAACAACTAAACTAAACTATTTTTATAAGAACCCGATTGGGGGTTAGAAAAAAAAGAAATAACTAGAAAAAAAATAAAAAGAAAACTTGAATTGCAGATTATGAAAGAAGAAAGAGGAAGAGGGAGACTGAACAGAAAAGAATATAAAGAAGAAGAGTAGAAAGAAAATGCAGTAGAAATGAAGGAGGAAAGAGGATTATTGAAACGTGATGAAGAGACTATTGGTGGGTAAAATGTTCTTGAAGTGGTTTGGTAATTGGTTTGGTTCCAAGCTCTTGCTCCTGCCACACTTAAGGAGTTACTAAATGCTTTAGTTGTTGCAAATGTTTGCACTATAGTGAACAGTCGAGGGGACAAACTAACAGAAAAAATTCCATGAAGATAAGAAGGGACATTGTTCGTTTTATGGGCGACTTGAAAGATGAATCTGAAGAAACGGATGGACAAGTAATCAAAAAGGCCATAGCCTAAAACAGAATTAATGTGGGAGGAGACATGCCCCCGTGGTTTAAGCTTGTAGACATATCTGATGCATCCATTGAATGCAACCTCAAGTTTTCTCCTCGATTCAGCATCACAAGAATTTACATAAAGGAGATCACCATAGGTAAACAAGGGAATTATGAGAGTCTTCACCAGCAGCAAACGGAGATCCTGAGGGGTTCTATAAGCAAGTCTTTTCAGAGCATAAAGCGATCCATAGAATTTTTGGCAAATGGCGGAAGTTTGGGCTGACCAAGATAAATCCGGACTTAAAACTATACAAGTTAACTAACTATACAAGTAACATAACTATACAAGTTAACCCCAATTGGGGTTGGTTGGGAGGAGAGGGATAATGGGTGGGGAAGGGAGATTATAGCTGAACTAAAGTACACTGTCTTATGTTCAATCGTCCAGTCAGAAAAGTGTTTTCAATAGCTACCTAGAACTTTCACTTACTATGAAGGTACTCTTGCTCACAAAAGACATGTTTCCAAATTCCAACAAGTAATACCTACCTTCCCATGCACCTTAGTAAGCATTCGATATTCTAGTGTTTCTTTTGAATAAGTTTAGCACAACTTATTTTTGTGTTCCTGAAAGTCTAGGGGGAGGGGGGGGGGGATGGCCCTACCCTGCCCCACCCTGTCAACGCCCTTGTGCTCACGAAACCAGACTGACAATTTCCTGCAGAATATGGGTACTCGTTCAGGAATTTACGCCCAGGTCATTAGCGCCCATTAGCGCCCATTAGCGCCCAGGTCATCCATATGGCTACGGCTGAGGCAGGCTCATACAAGCGCCCGTAGGCGGCTCACCAACCCCCCTCTCATGTTCCCGCATGTTTTATCGTGTTCTTGAGGCTTTGCATTGAATATTGAGATGCCCATCATTCCACTTCCGGCTTTCCTCGCAGTTGGGCTTCTTTTGAAACATGAACGAAAATTACGACCTCGACCTGCTGCAACAAATTTTGATGTAAGTACCTACCTATATATGTTATGTACCCCATTTCACTTCTATTATCTTCAGTACAAGTTAATCGATCGTTTCATGTAGCTTTTTGAATGATTGAATGCAATACGCCGTTCATATTCACGTCTGAATTGGTGCGTTACCATATGGGTTACCTGGGCACTAACACACACGGGTTTATTTTCAGGCCAGGTATCACCCTTCCAAAAGCAATTGACATCATCGAAGGTTCTGAATTTTTTCACCGACGAAATATACCAGCACATCTTCACTGAAACATCAAAATACGTTCTTTTCAAAAACCACGAACCACAAAATATTTCAGTCAGTGAGTTGAAGTGGCTCGTTGGGTTTTTGATCCTGACTGGGTATAATTGCTTGCCCTCTGTGAGACATTATTAGAACGAGGATACTGACATGAACAATGTGATGGTTTCATCAACTTTGAGAAGAAACAGGGTGCTCACAATCTTACGTTACATTCATTGTGCAGATAAGAACAGTCCAGATGAGAATGACAAAATGTGGAAATTACGTCCCATCATGGAT
The DNA here is from genome assembly GCA_963920205.1 of Stenodema calcarata. NCBI lineage: Eukaryota > Metazoa > Arthropoda > Insecta > Hemiptera > Miridae > Stenodema > Stenodema calcarata. The sequence goes on from OY986048.1 coordinate 29,325,495, forward strand.
ATGGTGAAGAAAAATTGTGTTTCCAATTTCATGGACAATACAAGTTTGAACTATGAAGAGTCAATGATAAAATTTTTTGGTCGTCATCAAATGAAGCAATTTATTCCCACAAAACCCATCCGATTCGGGGACAAAATGTGGTGCTTGAACTCAAATGATGGGTACCTACTTTCAATTGATCTCTATCAAGGAGCCAACCCTAAGATTGGACAACAATATATCCAATTATCGTTTCGGGGTGCGAGGGAAAAAGTGGACATGGGTGATCTTCACCTGGTTGATTGATGTATGCGTCCAAAATGCGTGGATACTGTACAAGACCAACAATCCTATAAGTCAACTGGAATTCAGACGCAGCATTGCCCAAGCCTACTTCACCACCTACGGCTCGGACAGGAAAAAATTCGCTCGACATATCTCGGGTCCTCGCATCGAAATTCGCCATGACAAGCTAGAACATCTTGTCGGAAGCACAGAAGAGAAGAAGAGAAGGAGATGCGCCCTAAAATGTTGTAGTTCGAGTGTTCGCACTAGGTGCATCAAGTTCATCAAGTTGCTTTGTGCATTGATTGTTTCGTCCTCTATCACACCCAAAGATGACGAAAAATGGCGATCCAACAATTCTAGTGTTTTTAGGAAGAGTTATTTTATGTTCCTCGTCCTGGTCCTCATACGACATGTGATAATGATGTAATTTTTCATTTATTTTAGAACCTTTGCATTACGTAATACATATTGTGTACTCTTAAAACGTTACTTAACGGTTATTTCTTAGCTGTAAGCATTCCCTGTCATCCCAGAAACGGTTAAAGCTGAAAGCGACCAAAAGTACTCATGCAGAGAATCTCAGGAACCCGTGTGTGGGAGCGCCCAGGTAACCCATATGGTAACGGGCTCTCATGTGGATGCGCTATCACGAAACTTTTTTTTGCTATTTTTCTCATCAATCAGGGGGCAAAAGGGACTCTTGTGATGAATTTCACCGGTAAATTCGAACAAAATAATTCTGGGCGCTAATGGGTTAACCCATTGTGCGCTTAAATACCACAAGCTTTAGAAGTGATGACACGTAAATCGACGGAAAAAATTTCAATTTTCAGTGAGAACTCGCGAAGTGCAGCTATCTAATAAAAACGTTGTGAAGTTTATAGTTTTGTAACACCTTGCAAATAATTTACATCAAAATATGTTGCAGAGGCTAAAATATGTGGAAATTTTTAAGTAGCTTTCCCAGAAGGGAGTCCCCTCAAGGGACTCCCATACGTATAGGGATCACACCCATTTTGTGTATACCTAAGCATTTATATTGGCATTGTTCAATATCTTTCTCTCCTCCAATCTTCTACATTCTAGTTTTCTATGCTTCTATAATTCATTGAGTAATCTTCTACTTTCAAATTTCTTTATTTCAATAACACTCCTGCCAATATCCATGCTTGTAGGAGCATAGTTCTCCAGAAGTAGTAATTTGCAGCAGTACCATTGCCATGGAGGTTAACCATACCTTGGAGTTTTCCAGTTGTTCTTCCTGGATTGGAACTCCATACTACTTTCAGTCCCACTTTTTTTCTATCAACAACAGCCTGGCATACCAGGTGGGAGTGTGATGGTTTGATGAGTGTCCTTGGGACCCGAAGTTTTTGTTCGACCACTCTGGAGATAGCCAGGTCTTTGAGTGCTTATTATCATACATATTAGGCACATATATTATGTCTGCCTCCTCCTGAATATGCATCACCTTTTATGTCCATTCTGAAGAATTTAGAAGACCAAATCAAAGGAAGAGGGAATGGAGGGGATCTTCAAATTGTTCGTTCAACTTTCCTACTGTCCGACGTTGATGTATGGCGAAAGAATAAGGGCTGGAATCTGGGTCGAAGGGTCTCAAGCTCCCAACAATATGTTTTCACCGTATCAAATGAAGCAAACCAAGAGCGGCACATTCTTCTGAGATAGGTTGACTCACAACGTCGATTAACAACTGTAGAAACTTATCACTTCTGAGTGATAGTCCGAAATGGTGTAATCATGACCTTAATTGTTTTGGGGAAGAGTTCAAATCAGTGGGCTAAAAGCTCAAGAGGGATTCGAGCATTTATTGAACGCCATTGTCACGTACATAAGTTATTGGGGGAACCAGGGGAATAGTGAAGTTGGATAGATGTCTGTTGTGTTGCGGTGCAGATAATATCTGATTTGAACTCTTCCCCAAAACAATTAAGGTCATGATTACACCATTTCGGACTATCACTCAGATTAAATTATTGAATTTAATCTGAGATGAGTTTTTGGACAGGACAAATAATAAAAATCATTATTAATGATTAATAAGATTATTATTATTTATTGTTGTTAACAATTACCTACTGTTATTAATTATTATTAGATATTACCAATTACTACCAATTAATATTATTATTATTACAATTATTACTAATTATTAATAATGATTATTAGTTAGCGTTGAGCTAAAATTACGAAATTTGGTTTCTGGGTTCGAACCAGCCCCACAATGATCCTCGAAACTTTTCATAATCCTAGGTCAAGGGGGAAGGGGTTCAAAACGAATTTTGAAATTTTGAAAATACCGAAAATCGAAAAATTCCTATGTAATGGTGTATTTTTTAGTTCATATTTAGATAGAGTACATTCTTTAGAATATTTTAAGACCATCCACAGGTTTGTGCGACCAGCCGTCCGTTCACAATGACGGCTCAAAGTTGGAGCAGATCGAAAATTGTCAACATGATGGTGAATCGCGAGGCCGCCGGTCGGTCCAATATTCATACTGGCCAAGCTGATTCCAACAGCACATGGTTTCAGACGTCAGGTGAACTAATCATAATAATAATAATAAATTTATAATAAGTAAAAATTATTCTTAACTAACAATAATTATGCATAATTTTCACTAGGAAGGTACTTGATAAAATTATTGATATTTAAGGATAATTCGTAACAACAATAATTATAATAATTATTAATTAAAATAATATATTAATTAATATTCTATCATTTAGTGATCTAGTCAGAAAGGTGATCTGCATAAAGAAGATAATAAACCGTTGTGTCAAGAATTCGCAGAGTTTTTTAAGACCATCCGCAGCTTTGTACGACCGGCCGTTCTTTCACAATGAGGGTTCAAAGTTTGAGCAAATCAAAATCCGTCAATAAGTGGGTGAATCATGCGGCAGTCTAGATTTTTTTAATTCGATTTTTGGAATCTACTTATTTTGAAACGTAACGACTACCGTTCGTTATTGAAGAAGATTGGTAATGCAACTGAGGCCAGATGTGTATGTTGCCAGTTGGAGGATGAAGACGTATGGCATGTCCTCTTCGTATGTCCTCACTGGGAGCTGGGCAGGTGATGGAAAGAATTGGCGAACGCAGTCCGGAATCGGTTGTCGCCAACATAATTCGTTCGAGTGAGAACAGGAGTACAGTCAACACGTACCTCACTACAGTTTTCAAAGGTAGGAAGAAACGATCGTTCCTCGAGGCAATGAGAATTGTGAACGCCTGTGCCGACTGACGGTGAAGTCGTGGCGCCTGTGAAAAATGAGTTATAGATATCGGGAAACCTGATACAATTTGCGAACTTCATGATATATCATAACACATGATGCGAACTTCATGATATATCAGAACACATTATGCAAACTTCATGGTATATCATAACACATTTTTAGTATACATACGTTCGGTCAGGTTATATTGCGACCGCTAACACCATTAGTAACAGTAATGACGCCAGTACAGAGACCGTCGACAATTGTTTCGGGCCAACCTGTATAATTCATAGGACTTTTTCATAGGCCTACCAACAAATTACCGAAACTTTCTTTCCATTGACACGAGGAGCATCTCAGAACAAGGATGCAGGTGCCCATGTTAAAGATGTTTGTTCGGTAAAGGAATAGCTGGTCGTACAACTTAGTGAACAGTTTTAAAAAAGACTTTAATAAAGGATATTATTCTTCTATTGGGTTTTCGACCTATGACGTAACAAAAACGTCGTCCATTATTTTTCACCCCTTTTATGATTAATTTGGTTCATTTAATGGTTCATAATATTCTGTTAAGATCGTCATTCTGTATACTGCGTCCACGTTAGAGCATGTTAATATGCGAGATAATTGGAGTAATGAGGTAAAATATATTGTGTTCCTTCGAGTAGTTCACCAGATAGGTCATGTCAGAGCTAGGGCTGGAGATAAGTTATACTTATCATTTCATCGGGCAGTGCCCACATTTTATTTCCGTTTCTAAAAATTTTAATTTCGTATATTTAATGTACAATGGGTGTGCCGCAACCGAAGATTTAATAAACTGTGAAGATTAGTTCACATTCGATCAATGCCAGACCCTGCTTTTCTCATCGCGCCACCTCTTTTCTATCAACGAGAAAATTTGTTGCTCATTCAAAGTATGAAAAGGTGGGGTTGAAGAGAAGAGAAGGAATAATTCTAAAGACTTCGAGGAATTCAATCTGCGAAGCAAATGCTACAAAGATCATTAAATGATCTTTGTAGCAAGTGACAAATTTTGTCACTTATGAGCCATGTTCCTGTTGGAACCGAAATCAAACATAGTCTGTAGCTTTGGTTAACTAAATAAGTAGAAAAATATGGTAAGGGATTTTTGAAGTTATAGAACTCGGCTCCCCTTAGACCTGTCAACTTGAAACTTTCAGGACTTTTTTCTACTATGCACACCAAGAAGATCTATACCCAATTTCAAGTTGACTTGCTCTAGACTCGTATAGGGGACAATATTATCCTAAAATTTCTGTATTTTGTTCCTAAAATTTTTTGGGTTGAGATATTGGCTCTGTCTGAAGTTGAAACAAAGCTCTGTGCAAAATTTCAAGTCAATCTGTGAAAATGGAGAGGCTGTAGCCTTGACCGTCTGAATAAGGCGAAGAAGAAGGAGAAGGAGAAGAACATGGTTTTGAAGTTATATAACTCCGATCCATCTGGATCTAGCGACTTGAAACTTTCAGGGTTTGCTATTATCCACACCAAAAAGATTCACACCAAATTTCAAGTTGATCGGTCAAAAAGGAGCCGAGAAATTGATATCTGAAAAACGCGTTTCGTCACGTCCGGTAATCATACACTTTGTACCGTTTGTTTTTCTCCACTTGTTTGGTTGACGGGCCGGAACGCTGCCGCGTTCCTAAATTTCCATCAGCAAAGGGGAAAAGAAAAAAAACCCATGTGGAATTTCTTCAACTGATGGTTGTGGTGGGACCAATTTCTGGCATCTCGGCGTAACCCTAAAATTATTCTATGGTGGAATTATATAACGCTTGCCACCGTTATTGGCTGATTGCCATAAAACTTCCTAAAACTCTTTTCTAGACTCGCCCCATTCGTTTTCCCAGTATAAGCTATCCACGAAAGCTCCCGATTAATTGTCCAACTGCTATTGTGTAATAACCCACAAAATTGAAAACCTCCCCATCTGAGAAGTCGTACGCGCTCGTCCTTAATCGGTCCATATCGATCCCTACTTTGCCCTCCTGAGGCAAAACGCCACAGCACTCGTATTTCATCTTCTGGGATTGCTTCTCCTTTGTAGAGATGAACTAGGTTTCAAATTATTCAATTATTCAAATTCGTTAGAGTATACGAGTTAGAGTATACGAGATATATTGAATACGGAGTTGAACGTATGGGCCGTAATCAAAGAAGATTCCAAGACTTCTTTCCCCATTCCTAGCCCGACATCTTCAACTAGTCTTATATGTTGTGTATTATATCTAATATATTCCAAGACGGTGTCTTTTACCTCCTATTCACGATAGATTACAAGAGATAATGGGGGTAGGCGTGCGCAGAAGCTATTGCACACTCTTACGTTGCGTTAAATATCTAATTTTGGTTTATTATCTTCGATAATGAACCATTGGAATCGCCCAAAGAAAAAAATTTTTTAACCCCCCCTCAAAATTTGTTGGTTTACGTTTCAAGATACGTAGATTCAGAAAATCGAATAAAAAAAAAAATCCGTCCGTCCGCCGTACGCCGTACGCCGTCCGTGGCACTTTGCCCAGTTAGCGTTGAGCTAAAATTACAAAATTTGGTTTCTGGGTTTGGACCAGCCCCACAATGATCCTCGAAACTTTTCATAACCCTAGGTCAAGGGGAAGGGGTTCAAAACGAAATTTAAAATTTCGACGATGTCATATCTCAAAATATTCAACTGAACCGTGTAATTTTCAGTTCACTTTTGAATGACCTGAAAAATTACGAATCTTTTAAGACCAATTGGATTTTTGTGCGACCAGCCGTTCGTTCACAGTGAGCGCGCAAAGGTTTAGGAAAAACACTAAACTTTCGCGTCGAAAACGGCCGTCATGTGGGTCAACCGCCAGACGCCCAGAATAAAACTACGTTTTTCATCTTCCCGGTAAACTACAGTCTAGAAATTTTAACCGTGAGTCGGGGATAGACCACAATGCAATATTCACTCGGTTTCTCATCTGTAAAATTGTTTAAATAATACCTTTTTGTAATAATACAAATTAAATTTTGATGATGAGTTGTTGTTTCAGATATTTTCAGCCCCTCCAAAAGTGAAGCTGAAGAAGGAGTCCCCCACTCCATACCCTTGCTCCAGCCAATCAGGTGGCCCAACGGACGACGCATTACGGACGTTACGGATCCATGTAAACCCAGCTTTATTCAGAATTCGGGGTTTTACTTATTTTTTAATCGGGTTCCGTAATAATGAAACGCGACGTCAAGCGTAAGCTGAAAGTGTGCATCCTTTAGATAATTAAAGGAAAACGTGAGGTCCTCTTTGGACAGTTTTCCGGCGAAATTCGAAATCCGTCGAAAAAGTGAAGTTTACTGTCGTTCGGAATACTTTCTGGCGGCGTCGGCGAACTTCATTTGGAGGATTCTCATCTTCCGAAGCGTCAAGCGTATGCTGAAAGTGTGCCTCCTTCAGAGAATTAATGAAAAAGTAAGGTCCTCTTTGAACTGTTTTCCGGCAAAATTCGGAATCTGTCGAAAAAGTGAAGTTTACTCTCGCTCGGAATACTTTCTGGTGACGTCGGCGTCATTTGGAGGATTCCCATCTTCCAAAGATGAATCAAACAATAAATTGTCCTACATTGTCACGTCTCTATCACTAATAATCAAATTTACAGGAGAACCAATTCACCAATAGAAATAAAATTAGTGTTCGCTAATATTTTGGGTATTTCCAATATATTAGTGGCGATTGAACAACAAAATGCTAATCAATAATATTAGTATAACAACTAGTATTATCACTACTAATATTATTTCATTATGCAACAGAAATTATTAGTTATTAGTGTTTGTACCAATATTATTAGTTAATAAAAGATTGTGCAATAGGGCCCTGAATTGATTTTCAATATTATTGATGAATTGCTCAAATTTCATCAGAATCGGACCAATAGGAAATGCGTCTTTGACTGTGACTTTTCCTCACCCCAACCAGTTCCGTGGTGTCACGTTTTGGTTCTGGGTAGCCCTCGGCTATCAGTTCCATTCCCGCTCACGTGTGATTGCAGGACTTCCTCTGGACGTGCTTCAGTTCTGTAGAGCCGAAGAAATTTCGTTCCTAATTCATACCTTCGAGCGCTCTTCAACGTAAATGATACTTGGAATTTCCACCCCACTGTGACACTCTCCGCGCAACATTGAAATCAAATGTTTCCAGAAATCGGCGGGAATTGGGTCAGAATGACAGAGGGTTGGGGAGTTCGATCAATATAAACGCTTGCAAAGATGACCTCCGTAGTATATAAACGACCTGCGGGTTTCGGCATACCAAAACAAAGATTGATGAAGTGGGACTCTTTGACTTATTGAAGTCGTGATGAGATGTAGGGAGGGGCTCCTCTACACACAGCTTAAAACTTCGCCAAACCATCTCGATCTTGAAAAATTATTACTTTGATATTTTTCGTATTGGTTGAAACCGTAATGAGGATTCCCCAAGATGCTGACTCTACTGGACGGAAAGTAATACTCCAACCCCCGACCCTCATTTGATCAATCATCTGACGGTTTTGGGACAACAACCGTGGTTTTTAAACCGTGGATCTGAGAATATGCTCAACCAAAGATGAAGATTGCTAGGTCTGAAGCTCTGACCAACGCTCCAATTAAAATCAGCAAGATACGAGGCAGTTAAGTAATGGGAAAACCCCGACTTGGTTGAAGGGAACTGCTTTCATATTTGATACCGATGTACAAAAATCTTTGAAACATGTTAGAAACAAGATACAATCAGGGAAGAGATGTTCGTGGGGGGGGGGGTACTTGTTATTTCCCGCAATATGAGTATTTAATTCGAAAAAAATGGATGTCATTCCAAATAAATCTGTTCATAGTATCGAAAACGACGAAAACACTAGTATTCTAGATAGATTCTAGTATTCGTTTTTCTGATTCTATGTATCTTGAAACGTAAACCCGCCAGTTTTGAGGGTGGAAGGAAGCGTTTTCCCTTATTCGAGTCAAATTTGGAAAATAGTATGCCAAAATTGATTAGAAGAGAGCGGAAACGATCTTTTTCGTATGGGCCAACGTCGAGCTCGATGATAGACAGGACTACCGTGAGTGAAATGCGAACTTGTATGAGACAGTGATCGATCGAACAATTATAGGTAGAATTTTACAAGGGATCAGTGATATCACGCTAAGTATCTTGGACATCCCATAGCTGCGGTTGGTGCCTTCTCGTGAGCAGAGTAATGAAAATCAGTTGGCAACCACACTTTGATGAGTTGATCGAGTTTGAAACGAGGGTGACAAAAACTTGGGAAGAGGGCTTTTGGAGATGAAACTGGGTCAGTAGTGGTTCGATGTGAATGACCTGTAGGCAATGTAGATTGTCGTTGACCTTGAGGCTGTGAAATGATGAACAGTGTGATGGAGAGAGTGAGGTGATGGGCGTGAATCCGAAGAACGTTCAAATAACTCGAAATGATACTATACAATCGAGTGAGATTTTCTATCGACCAACCGGTTTTGAAGGACCGTCTATTACCGTGGGGATGGACAACCTTTCTGACCCGCTGGCAGATAGGCTCAACAAACATTGGTCTTCGAGCAAACTCTGTCTTCTTACCCCTCATCACTTCTTGGTCATAAAGAAATTCATACAACAAAATTATGGAAGAACGTTATTCAATCTTACACACGCGATTGATGTGCAAAACTATTACTGCCACATGATTGGTAGAACTAACTCATTCCATAGGTAAAAACACCAATTGTTGACACTTTAGAGAAGACCTCTCTCATCAATTCCATGATTTACCCACTCTTTCAAGAAAATAAAACTTTCAGGTAGTTATAATAAATTGTGAGTTCATTGTGAACAGTTTGCACATAATATGGTCAGGCTTCAAATTTGGTCATTGGACAGTTTGCCGCAAACCCGGGTCAACTTATTATTTTCACATATTATGTGATTTATCCAAATAACTTTTATGATCATCACAAAATAGTTTTTTCAACCTTAGCTTTTTGTACCAAAATTTAATGTACCAACATTTAATGTCGACATTTGCCTTCAGAAATTCCAAATATTGACATTTGCAGTTCCAAATGCTGACACTCATTTTAAATATTGACACTTTTTTTCCCTGAAGGGTGAATGGTCAAAAGATACTTGTGAACAATCTGTGAAAATGACAAGAAACGACATAAGAATCCTACCGTAATCTTAGATTCCTGATAATAGTATTGCGGTAAACCCACACAAACACATTTTTTGTTGGATACGAGTGTTGACCTTTTGACAAATGTTGTTGTTGTGTTTGAAAAATAGAACCGACGATTATTGATTATCAATTGTTGTGAGTTTTTTACAGTATTAAAAAGTAGGTATACCTACTTTTCACTACCATGGTATGGTTATAACAACTAAAAAGAAGAAGTACGTCAACTTTAGGAGCCGGATGTCAACTTTAGGTTCCACTAAGTAGAAAGAAAAAGTTCAAGTGTCACGATATACCTACTCCTTGTTGATTCAAGCCCAAATATCAACTTTGCAATTCAACCGATGGTTTCTCCTAATGTTGACTCATGTGTCTACATTAGGACACTAACACGTTATATGAAACCTAATGTTGACACCAAACATAATCATATTTTTATGTTCAAATTTGGGGTTTTGCTGCTAATGCCTTCTTCATCATGTTATTCATAGAGCATCAGATTTTAAATCTTAATTTTTACTCATAATAATTGACTGAAAAAAATCTAAATTTGTAGACTTACCTCACTAAGCTGTGGAGCTGTGACAATATTGCTGGTTGTCATCATTATCACATCTGCCAGATGATTTATATCGTTCTTCAAAAGTACTTAGTGGAGTTCGTCAACCTTAATAATTACTTCCTTATCTGCAGAATGACGCCTATTTTGAGTGTCTCCAGTGTCCCATTTTCTTACTTTTACTTTTTGAAATTGAAGTGTCAAAATTTGGATTAGTGTCAACAATAGGTGCTTATACCTACATATTTACAAATTACCAATGATTTGATTAGATTAGATCTTACTTGACTTATTGACCCACCTTATGGTCAATTAGAACGAATGATCTGTTCCAGACAATCAATGGAAAATGTTTTGAAGAAAAAAAAAACTTAATGTAGACATTTCAACTTGACTTCTTACCAAACAGAATAGTATCGTATTTAAGATCGCTAGCATTTTCACTCATCCGTTTACATTCTTAACAATATTAGTTTACTTTTTTCGATTCATATTTTCGAATAGTAACTAATTGAATTCAATGAGGGCAAGTAATGAAAATGGTTGGATGGATCTCCCAGTTCTAAAATTGGATTCGGATGGAACAAGTTTACTGCTCCCATCAGGGCGCTACTAAAGGAAATCTTCAAAGTGTCGGTTTGCTACGGGTTTTAAAATAAATTCAGTGATGTTTATGTTCAGCTTTTTCTTCAATATTTACACAACATAATCTAAATGCCAGCATAATTCATGTCGGTTGAGAAAAAGAGCTTTAGCAACTTGTTCCTGGAAAGGATGTAGGTCTGAGGAAGATAGAGATAGATGTGCGACGATGGAGATAGATGAAGGAAGATCAAATCCCTACTTGTTTTACATCAAGTCCTGAATCAGGTCCACTGGCCATCCGAAAGTGCTTTGGCCACCCTCTGTCATCCACATTCGATTTGCAATCGATTTTCAAATGGCTGGCAAATGTCCGAAGATGTCCAAATCCAGGTTATGTCACCCATTTCGTTTTGAATATTCAGTTTCCTCGTAGGATGTTGACGTATCACATTGTTATTTCGGGAACACAGATTTGTGATTCAATAGCTTCCAGTTGCAATAAATCAAAATAAGATGTGAGCGAAATCCTCACAAATTGAATTCTGCACAAGTACCTCTACTCTTTGCAAGGAAGGGCCTGGAATACGAGTATTTATGATTTTGATCACGCCAAAGGAATAATTACGGGATTAGAGGGAACGTGGGAGTACTGTTCAATGCGAGTGTACGTGCATGTACAGACTTGAAGCTGTACTCGTCAATAATTTTGATGGTACGTACGTGGTTGAATTATTACTTTGTTATTATTAGTTATAATGACCTTGAAGTCGACTTGCGATTGTAACTTTCATTGAATGCAGAATGTCGGAGGATTCTCTCCGAACTTGGTAAATAACCTGAATCATTTCATACTCGTATCGAGTTAGGGAGGTTGAGTTAATTCTTAGTTGAAAGAATGACTGGGCTTATGTGATGTATCACCAATTAATATAATGTCTTACATGTTTTTCCTATGTCCTGGCCATTTGATGCCCATTTCGTGGATAGGTAGTTACTCACGAGCTGAATACCACCAGTGTTACCTACATAAATTCTATGAAATACTATGAAACGGAGAGTTGCTTGTAAACAACACGGTCTAGATTGAGGGTTACAAGTAACACCCCCACCATCATGGGCCGTTATATCGTTATATTCCCCCAAATAGCTTCAATAACCGGCAAAGACAGCACAGGAATGGGGGGGGGGAGGATTGTTTTTGTGACCCCAACCTATTCGAGAGTGATATAAGCCGCCCTCCATATACTTTATATATTACATTCAGTGTAGGTATATGCCTAGTATGCGTGCATCCAGACTACCGCCAATCTACACAGGTAGGCTAGATAAATAACAAACTAAGGGAGCGGATGCGATATCAAACCAAACTTACACAACAACCTTAATCTAAGTGACCAATATGTAGATTGTAGTCTACTTCATGAATTTCGGAAGATAGATTTATCGCTCTAAACCTCTTGTATTCGGTTCCACCAGTAGGGGTCAGGCAGTCGATGCCGGTCAATTCAAACCTAATTTAAGCAACTGTGGAAATAGGCTTGAATGTAATTTGACTCATCAATTGGTTGAATAGAAATCAATTTGTCGATCTAACAAGCCTTCAATTTATATGCGGGGCAAAGGATGGAAATTCAATTGCCCCACGAGGAAGGAAGTTTTCTCTGGATCCACAGACCCGTGCGTGTCTCGTTGCATAATTTTTCTAATAAATAGCTGCCGAGAAAATCTTGGAAGTAACTGAATGAGAATCGTTAAATCGTATAATACCCACGTACAAAGGAACGTTAACAGTCAAAATGAGAGATTGTGGTATACCAGTGGTAGCAGAGTTACCTTTTTTCGCATAATCGAAAGCCTACCTACACTATGTGGGGGACCCCGAGCTTCTTATCGCACACGAAGGCATCATTACATGCAGCATGACTATAAGAGCGAATTTTCGAAGAAATAATTGGTTTTATGTAAAACGTCTCAATTAAGGAACATGAAGTCCATGTGCTCCAGTTTGAAAGTGGAATAAGATAATATTATATTATAGCAATTCTGACTTCCCTATCTTATTCAGCGTGTACAGACATTTAAAATAGAGGTGTCACTTGACAGATCGTTTTATTTTCGGAATGTATGGGTGACCCCCCCCCCCCCCATCCACCCCAAAAGCCCATCAAGGTTCAACCACGTTTCTTCAGCTTCAAAGTGCTCCAGTTTGAGAAGGCAGTAAGGTAACGCAATTCTGATTTCACCATCTTGTTCAGCATAAAATAAAACCAATGTCACCAATGTCTTTTGACAGTGGATTCAGGATGCTCTGAAACGGATTTTGGTATGCAAATTTTTCGGAAATACGTTATAAAAATGTTGATCCGAGAACAATAGCCACATTTTCTTCGAAAATTCGCTAAAAAGCAGTATATTTGCCCTTTGATACTCACAAGGAACAGTCAGGACCTCCCAAGCGTCCTAGCCTCAATCTTCGCCACCTCCGATCTTCCGGAAACGGTCCATAAACTCTGGACATCCCAGAGACAAGGATCAGAAGATTTTTGCTCTTCTCTGTCATCAATAATTTACGCTGTGCTGAATAGGCTGGATTATTGTTCCCTTCCACTAAACACTGTGAGCTATCCAATAAATTGAGTGGTATATCTTTAGTATCATTTTCAGCCTGTTATATAGGTACTGGGCAGGAGGGACGTCAGAAAACGTCCCAGACTTACTCCTGAGTTCGACGAATGAATTTGGGCAACTTAGGGCATTCCTACCAGGCGGGCATTCAACGCCCTTAATAGATAGACCCTTACAATACGTTATCACCGTTATAAAGATCCCTGTCCCTTTGCGTAAACCAGCCTTTTTCCTGGCTGCTGCGGCCTTTTTCGTTGACTTAGCTCCCAGCACAGATGACGCCTTCAGCACCTGTCCGATTGATGCTCTTGGTTAGTACTGGCAGTCAGTGCCCATACGAATTTTCCTCAACGATCCAGCTAAATTGCATGTTGACTATGTGAGTTCGGGGAGTTCTTGAGCCATGGTATCAATGAGTAGTTTGATTGTAATTCCACCTACTACCGGGTCACCGCCATCGTGATCGTGGAGGTCATTTAGATACCGTGACCTGATCAACCTCAAATCTTCTCAGAGGGAACTGAGGAAGGTAGAACCTTAAAAAAGTCTACGTATCACGAACTATTCGGAACTTGGAGATGAAAATCGGTATTACCTACTCCCCTATCGTAGTAGTAGTGGTAGTTGCAGATGAACATTGCCAGTCGATACTCCCACAAAATTGTAACAATCATCTTATGATTTTCTACAATAAAATGCCTTGATTTAATATTATTATCTCACATAAATATGATCTACTTTCAGATGATCTAAATATGATCTACTGCTCTAAATACGATCCTCGTATCAAAATATGATGCCATGCGAAGAGGATTCAACCCAAATAGCGTTCAGCTCTTTCGACAAAGGCAGAAGAGAAAGTGGGCCGGTAATTGGAGTGGGGGTAAATATTTGGTTTATAGAAGAACCCTCGGGACTGTTATTTCTAATTGCGCCCCCATCCTTATCTTCCCCGCCATCCGTGGGTTGGTACTCGTATTCCTTTACCTTCCCTACTTCTTTCAGGACCACCCACTACATCTCATCCTTCTTAGTCCTCAGGCTCACTCTAACATCATTCTTTCCTTACTCGCTGTCTCGATTTTTTTTTTACTCCATTCCTCTCCCCTCTGGTATAAATGAGATCTTCTTCTGATCCCCCTCACTTTCCTTCCGTTATTCCCATTTCCCATTTCGACGGGGACCCGCAATAAACCACAAAATTTTCCATGTTTTCATTCATCTTCAATTTTTATACTTCTTCAAATGAATTATAATTAGACACGGGACATAATTATAATTATGAAACATTATTATGACATTATTATAATTATAATTATAATTATAATTATTATTATGAATTATAATTGAGACATATGATGATTCCGTAAATGGCGACCTGTATATATACAGGACGTCATTTACGGAATCAGAAACCTGATGAAATCGTCCCAAAACTACAACTTAAATTCACAACTTCGTAAATATTTGTAAGTACATTGTTAATCTTTCCTCTGGAAAAAAAAAAACCTAGAAATGGAGAATACACTGGTGATAGAAGCACTGTTATCGTACCCCATTATAGAACATAATTGAGTTACTCAAAGTAAATGATTCCAGTCTTTAGGTTGAGTTGATTGTTATGTCATGTGTAATTCGTTCACTTTTATTCAACTAAATTTTTTCCAGAAGAATCACTTTTTGTTCTGGTTCAATAAAATGTGTACGATTTTCATGTAGGTACTTTACGTCTCTTAATTCATCCAGATCCCAGTTTTATGGTGCGAAAAATTCGTTTTGTCAAGCAACATCCCCCCGAAAACAACTCCGTTGTAAAAACTGACCCGCCAAAAAACTTCCGCAGCCGCAAAAAGGACTGAAATCAATTTTGCCCAACAGCCACGTATATAGAATGCTCGGTGCTTCGCACCTTGCTGTTGAGTGTGCATATAGAAACCTGATCCTCCTGTTCCCTGTCTTCTTCCCACAACCCCCCTTTCACCCTCCACTGTTAACTCTGTTGCACCTACAGGGAGCTTTTCGCTTCTTTCAATGCTGTTGGCGGGAGCTTTTTGCAAGGCTTCTGAGAATTAGATGATACCTGTAGTAGTGGTGGTGATGAGTACGTGTACTTAGTGGTGGTATAACAGTAAAGTAATGAGCATTTTCAAGCTGGCTGACATCGCAAAAGCAAGGCGTCTAAGAATTCGCAGTGAGTGCGCAAAAGTTTAGGAGAAACACTAAACTTCACGTCTAAAACGGCCGTTAGGTCGGTCATAAAACTACCTTTTTCATTTTCCGGTGAACTAGAGACTGGAAATTTTAACCGTGAGTCGGGGATTGACTACATTGCAATATTCACTCGGTTTCTTATCTGTAAAATTGTTTAAATAATACCTTTTTGTAATAATACAAATTAAATTTTGATGATGAGCTATTGACTTGAAATTTTAAATATAGGTCAGAACTGGATCACAATGCAATATTCACTCGGTTTCTTGTCTGTAAAATTGATTAAATAATACCTATTTGTTTAAACAAATTAAATTTTTATGATCATCTAGCGACTTGAAATTTTAGATATAGGTCAGATCTGGATGACGATGCAATATTCACTCGGTTTGTATGACATGGTATTATATGGTATGATTTGGTATAGTACAGTATGGTATGATATCAAAATATCCGACGGATTTTTTTTTTTCTGAATCTACGTATCTTGAAATGTAAGTAAACCCTTAAATTTTGTGGTGGGGGGGGAGGGGTTAAAAAAAGCTTTTCTTTGGTCGATTCCGATGGTTCATTATCGAAGATAATAAACCAATAAACAAGAAAACTTGACTTGATGACGATTTTTGTTTATATTGCTGATTGTTTTTTATCGAAAATCGTCAACATGAGAGGGAATTGTGAGGCAACCTGTCGGGTAAATTTTCAAACTGGCTCAGCTGATTTGAACAGCACCTGGTTATCAAATATTGAGCTAATAAATAATAATCAATAATAATTATTAATAATGAAGCATAACAATTATTAATAACCTACAATAATGTATATAACTGAATTTAAAGACGATTTTCGTGTTCCTTGGGTATTTTCAAAAAAATATTTTCTTTGGGCGATTCCAATGGTTCATTATCGATGATAATAAACCAAAAACCGATTCTTTATCTTATTTAAGTTGCTAATGCATGTAAATACTAGTTTCCATATCACCAAAAACTTCCAGAGATCGATAATCACAATTGAAATCTGATTGATTTGAAACTTGGACGTATAATGGCGCAGCATGATGATCTTTTTCTTTAAATCCCCCTAAAAAATCAGAGTTAACCTTTTTCGTATACTTCCATACATATTATGTGTATAGTGGAAGTATACGAAAAAGGTTAACTCTGATTTTTTAGGGGGATTTAAAGAAAAAGATCATCATGCTGCGATCTTCTCTTATTATTCTGTTGAATTCCATACATCATTCCGCATCTAGGTGATGTTTAAGGGAGACTAGAGACAATTGTAACTACCAGTTCACTTTGTTGACGGTTTATACAAGACAGTAATCAAGTTGCATAGTTCAGTGGATAAGTTGGTGTTCAAGCTGGACTTTCGTTGGATGAGTAATCATTGAAATTGCCTTGTTCTATGCATTGCCGAAATAGTTTGTGAACGGATACCTACGTATCAGTTGTATTGGGTGCCTCAAAGTAGTTCACCATACTTTGTGTTCTTGCAGGAAATCTCTCGTGGCCGTAAATAAGACAACTAAGTAACTACGTTTGATTCGATGAAACTTGAAACATCTTACCAACCGCGCGGGAAAGCTGATTCTGGTTTGATTCGACATAGAATTTTCCCCCCAGCGTTTATTCCTACATGGTTATCCGAATTGGTAGCTTTTTCTAACCCTTGAGAAACATTGAGGCTACGCTCAGTTGATTGTAAAGAGTGGGTAAGAACCACTCAGGACCTCTCAATATCATTTTTTTTTTAAATTTTATTTATTGTCCTCACAATTTACATCATATTTAGCCCTGATACCCGGTTAACACTAATTCGTACATTTAGATATGAATTTATTTACTCTTCTTATCTCTGAGCTCTTGATAAATTTGACAATAGACTTATTCTTCTTTTATTCTTTCTTCAAGTTCTTTTATTGCACATTAGACACTGAATTCTTGTAGGGAACTTCACTTCATGTAAGATGAGATCCTCCTACAATTTCTTTCGTTGATTCTTAAAGTTAGGGCATTTCAAAATTATGTGGTTAGCGTCTCCCTTCTCCGTAGCATTGTAATATAATATATTATGCAGTTCGGTCTTTCCATTATTCGGATCTTGTGTAGATGGAATGGAAGTCAGTGGTGATTAAGCCTCAGTCTAGAAATAATTTTCACGAACTTCCAATCAAGGTCGCCATTTCAGAACCATGTCAGTGTTGGAATCTTTGGCTGTATAGAAAGGTAGTATTTTCCTTTTTCATGGATGTTCTTCTTGTATTCTTCATTCCATCGGCCATAATTTTCTATTTTACTTTTGTTGTGTTTACTTTTGTTCTTTTATCCTCTTTTGTGTAAAAATAGTACGGAATTCCGTTTATAGGAGCCATTGCTGCCGCTCGATCCGCCTCTTCATTCAACCCCCCTCTCAATATTATGTTACTCGTGATCAGTGTGAAATTTCTGATAGGTCTCGGGATGTCTTGATTTACATTGCGAACACCCTCAATAGTTTTACTCACGCAGAATAACTTTTAAACTCCCACTTATGTTCAGCCAGAGCGCCTCAAGATGGAAAATGTATGCAAATTAAATATTATAGGACTCCTGTTTGTATTAAAATAATTCCGATTCCTTACCTCCAAAAGTTGTTGAACTCCACGACTCCATTCCAGACGGGATGCCTATAAAGAAGAAAGGATAGTGAGTAAGAATAATTTTCACAATTTTCAAAAAACGCGGATTCAAAAGAATAATATTGATTCATTCCAAAAATACAGATAAATAAATTATAATTCAACATGCAAAAGATGATGTTTACTAATTGTGGCTCTTGTTACTTTCAGGGACAGTACATTCACGCAAGCTGAGACTGACAGTGGTAGCAGTCATTGTGACGTTTTATTTTCCCATTCTAGGGTATAAACTAGATATATATCTCAAATTTTGATTCGAACCGTCCTACCTATAGGATTTTCAACTACTTGCATCGATGAACGTTATTCGTCTCCCGATCCTGAAAAGTGTTTTCATAGATCGTTGGTAAGGTGTTCTCAAAGTGAAATAAAAATGCCGTTATCACTATAAAACGGACTGAGCAAGCTCGATATATTATTGTTCGTTGTTTATGGCCGAAGTGAATAAGCACCTCGACCCATCGCCTTCTCGGGTCAGTGATTTTTATTCCATCGGAATCCTCTGAATGAGTTCGCCGTTTATGAGTCTGTTGTGTTCAGCATTAGTTTAGGATCGCTAACCCTCCATTTTGCCTAAGGGAGTTCTCCATAGGCCAGCAGCCAGGTCACGTGACATTGGGTCAATTACGTTGGGCGGATCGCCCATCACGTTTCATTGCTATTCACCAGCTGGGAGACGAGAGATCCTGAAGTGCGCTTATTTATTGGCTCATCACCTCTCTCCGTCCAACTTTCCCGCTTCATCATTCAAGTATATTGTGCTGACAAACCTCGCCATCTGGAGCTCTACTTAGTACAGTCACTGCTCTCCACGATTGTAATACACATAATATATCAAAATATTGTCTGTAGAAGCACAATTATACAGAATAAAATTTCAAGAATACCATTGTTTCAATTGGTTGGGCCTCCAAACTTCTTCGCGCTGTTAGCTTTACCAAGTTTTTACTTGCTAATGGAGAGTTTCCAATCTTCCGGCCTTCTCAATGTTTTCCAACAACATTCTTAGCCGACCTTGTAACAATTCATTTAAATAAATTATAAAGCATTCAAATAATCAATTATTATACATAAATTCTACCGACCTACCTACAGCGTGTTTAGCGAATTTCCGAAGATAATATGGGTATATATTATATACCTATATGTATATATGATTCCATACGATAACTCTCGATAGAATAGAGATAAAAAGTTCAAATTTGCCAAAAAAAAATCTGTCTTGGCGATTGGAAGGCTAAGTTCGCAGATGGGCAGAATCAGGCCACTTTAAGAGGGGTTTTGGGAGATTTAGGGGGAAAAAATTACCCATGAATTCCAAAAATGAAACAGTCTGACGAGTGACACCTCATTTTAAAGGTTTTTTCACGATGAACACCACGGTGAAGTCAGAATTCGTTTCGAAACTCTCAAACTGGTGCAGTTTGAAGGTGAACAAACGTGGTTGTTACTGGAGATCTTCTTCACGGTTCTTCTGGTCTAATCTGAAAACTGAATGAGATGTCGCAAAAACGTTACGTATCCAATAGGTCTGGTATTCAACAGACCGCCACTTCCACCCCAAATTTTACTTTGCGTAACACTACTCTTGTATAATGCATAATGTACTGTAAAAAGTTCCTACCAATGAATAATTGATAGATTTTGTGGATAGATCACCCTTGTGTATAGATCTGTCCTGTAAACTGTTTTGTACTCAAAATCCTTGTCCCATAACTATACGTAATATTCGTTGTAGTGAGCCGAATTATTTGTGTCCGTTCTAGAAGTCTCCCAAAATAATGGAAGAAATTATTCACAATTCATTGGTATTTATATCATTCAAGGGTTCGCAGTAAAAATGCTGCAAAATTTTCCACAATATTTACTGTATGGTAAATAACCTCCCATTTGACTGGATCACTGTACTGTACAATTAGGGCTCAAAGGTAGAACTGAAAAATTCATCATCATGAGCGTGAATCGAACGGTAGAACTCTGAGCTAATTACTGAGCTGATGTGGATTTATTCAGCTTGAAGACATGTTGCTGTAATGACCTTAACATTTTTTTATAATCCTCACATCGAATGATTGATTATTGGGATATAAAAAGTCAACGCGCAATTGTTGCATTATCGGTGCAACGCAAAAATGTTCAATCTCACTGTATTTCTGCGCCCCACTACTCAATTTCAACAGTTATCCAAGCATCTGTTTGCATGATTAGAAACAGGCAAAGTTTTCACACTGAAATTTAAAAAAATTGAGCCTTCACTTCTTATAACTTATCCTCCACTCGCGGTGCGACAACACAATAGAGTCGAGCGTTACAACGCTTTATTGAGCCCGTAGTATGTTCAGTCCCGCAGGTCGATGACCCTGTGGGGGTAGCACGAAAAATAGCTTTCACCAGCGCTGCAGGTGTCATCTAAGCTGACATATTCTATCAATTTTGAGATCCGGCTTGAACTCCATATACGGCTTCGACTAAATTGACACTGGGGTTTCCCATGGGGTTTTTTTAATGTAACGCCAAGTCTGGTTTTACACCGACTCAGCCAACCGTCAGTCACTCCAAATTCATCTTCTATTTTCCGTAAGCTCTCTCAGTTTTGGTTTATTATTTTTCTGGGAATTGGTGGGTGTGCGTTTCAAGATACGTAGAATGACGGAAGAGAATCCTCCCGTCCACCGCACGCCTATCCATCCAGTTGAAATGTTCAAAACGCCCATGTCTCGCAAGCTTGAACGGCATAGTATGTTTTACAAATTTGAATAGGTTCAGATACAGACTATTTTTGTAGTCCACAAAGTTGTTATCAATATAAAGGGGTGAAAAATAATGGTCGACGTTTTCGGTACGTCATACGTCGAAAACTCAAAAAAGGATTGCGTAAATTCTCCATTATCGTTGCATTATCATTTATTCGCAATGAGGGCTCGAAGGTAGAACCAAAGAAAATCATGAGTTCAAATCAAACGTTGAAACATTAGGCCAATTTTCATATTCGGGACTAGCTGATTCAAACCACACATAGTTTGTAGATACCGAGTTTCTTGTTCTGAGATATTCTTCGTATCTTCGTAAACCTTTAAATTTATTATTTAAATCAAACTATTATGACTTATTAAGAGAGTTAAGAGTCCACAGAGTAATGAGATCTTCACCGAGGTGATAACACCCCTCACCGACAATCGTAGAGGGCATTCCCGACCGCTCGATATTTTGGCCAAAAGCGCCGTATACTACTACTCTACAATGCGTGTATTGATTAGGAAGGTGAACTATACAGAAAATAATAAACCGTTGTGAAAAATTTGCAGCGTGTTCCTATCTATGTTGTACCAGAAACAAGTTCACCTCATCTAGGAACGCGGTAGCGTTCCGCCCCGCCAAGCAAAGAAGTTGAGAAAACGATGTTTACCGGACGTCACGAAACGCGTTTTTGAGGTATCCATATCTCGGCTCCTATTGGACCGATCAACTTGAAAATTAGTGTGGGTATTCTTTGAGTGGATATTAGAAAGCCCTGAAAGTTTCAAATCGATAGGTCTAAAGGGAGCCGAGCTACATAACTTCAAAAACCCGGTTTTTCGGCCTTAGATTGTTCTTCTCCTTCTTCTCCTTGTTCAGACAGACAAGGCTGGACCCTCTCCACGTTCACCGATTGACTTGCAGACAGAGCCTTATATAAGATTTAACCCATTATCTCAACCCAAAAAAGTTTTAGAAACAAAAAAACAGAAAATTTAGGAAAATTCTGTCCACTTTGACGAGTCTACAGCCTGGGTAAAAGGACCAAGCGACTTGAATTTTTTTACATACCTTCTTTATAGAATGTCTCAGTGCCATTTGAACGAAATAACCCATTATCTCAACAACAAAAAATTACGGACAAAAAACTAAAATTTAGGGTAATTTAGGCTAATTTTGGCCATATCTCGGCTCCGAGTTTACCGATCAACTTGAAATTTGGTTTGGATCTTTTTGGTGTGGATAATAGAAAGCCCTGAAAGTTTCAAGTCGCTAGGTCTGAAGGGAGCCGGGTTATATAACTTCAAAAACCAATTACCATGTTTTTCTACTTTTTTCAGTCGGTCAAGGCTACAGCCTCTCCACCTTCGCCGATTGACTTGAAATTTTGCACGGAGCTTCGTTTCAAGTGTAGCAAGTGCCTTTTGAAAGATTCAAGTCGATATCTTTAAAGGGAGCCGAGTTATATAACTTCAAAAACCCGGTTTTTCACCCTTACCTGTTCTTCTTCTCCTTAATCAGTTAGGCCTTTCCGCCTTCACGGATTGACTTGAAATTTTGCACAGAGCTTCGTTCCAACATCAGCCAGTGCCTTTTGAAAGTTTAACCCATTATCTCAACCAAAAAAACTTTTAGAAACAAAAAACTGAAATTTAGGCTAATTTTGGCAACTTTGACGAGTCTACAGCCTGGGTAAAAGGACCAATCGACTTGAAATTTTGCAAAGACCATCTTTATAACATGACCCACTTCAACAACAGAAAGATGTATAAAATAATACTTGTATAAAAAGTTTGTATTTGTAGTATTGTTATTACTTACACTACCTACAAACCTGATCCTCCTTACCCTAACCACCACCATCAAGTATTAGTTGCTTGTGGAAGTAATAAAAACGTCTCGCAATAGCGCCAAGGGGAGATTTCGAAAGGGTACGGTGCTTGTGAAGTGGTTAACCTTTTCATTATACTTAGCTCCTTAATGAGGAAAAGGGCGGGCGGGGAAAGTGGATATCATAACTTTTTCCGGCCTCTGTAGAATGATATTTGCGAGGCGGGGTGATTTTTACACGGAGTGTTTTTTGGGGGGATTTCATGTACTTCTTCCATCTTAAGGTTGTTCCCTTCTCGTTTTCGTTATCATAGAGACATGCGATTTCTCGTTTTCGTGAATCTTTTGACAATCCCTTTATTTTCGTGAGTACCTGTACTGTGGTCTAGGGGGACAGGGATTTTATTTTGTCTAGACCCTCATGTACTAACCCTTCGCGTACTAATTATCACCACCTTTAGGCGCGCAGCTTCAGGTTTCCACCCATAAATTACTTATCAATCAATTAAAATTCAATCTTCTAGCATCGTTAGATCCATAAACATCTGACCTACAACATGCCCTCCTTTTGTCCCCAAATAATATGAAATCAAGTCGGTAAAATGGGAAAAAGCTGGAGGTGGAGTCAGTTCCAATTTTCACCAGGGGTTTGCCAGTTATCAACAGGTACTAAGTGTTCCAGTTATCAGCACTTTTTTCCCAACTAATAAAAAACGTGTATTTGGTTTGAACATTTAATAAACATAGGACTAGGCATACTAAGGTACATTTTGACAATAATACTCCAGAAATCGAGGATATACTAAAAAAATAAGTGTTTTCAGACTTGACTAGTAGTCACTATCCTCACCCAATCCAACGTTATCGGCTGATATGTCTAAAGCTCATATGGATAACTTTTACAATCCGAAGGCTGCCATTCAGCTGGGATGTTCGCATGTTCTCTGATCCAATGAGATGACGAAATTTTTTTGTCCACAAGCCAATGTCATTTGTACCCCACTAGTGCAACACCCATAGAGTCAAAATTTCTCATTGAGGGGCCCAATGTACCTAATTAGTTTCAGCTCGATGTAATTTTCATATAAGCAGCTGGGGAATATGATGAAATTATGATAAAACCGAAGTAATCAATCTCGCAAATGAATATGCAGGTACTTAATGAAACTGGACTGTTATAACCGATCAAATTTCCAACAATAGACCGCTGCAATTCTTTACTAGTATAGCAACCATTTTAATTTAAATAGATAGGTATAGCTGCATGCGCTAACATGAAATCTTTGTCAATATTTATCTGATTTTCTTTCAAGGTTTCGGAGCAGTAATAGAAAGGAGAGACAACGAAACAGAAGAAAGAGACATACTTAACTTAGGACGGTACAGAACACCAATAATAACCTGATGATGAATGTACCTCATATTTGGTTACCTGAGGTGCCGTGCTGGAAGTCGCACCATAGTTCAAACTGCTTTGGTAGTTATGCGTCAGAATCTTCTTGTGGGCTGAAGCGTGAGCCCGAAACGCAGAAACGCTAAGTTTCATTCTGGAACAGAGAAATGACAATAAGTGATGGATTACGGTTCATCGAGGCACAAATATTAGGTGCTGCAGCTCACAAATTATTCAGGGCAAACTTTATTACTATTCGTAATTAGATCATTCAAAGCCCTAGTCCCCATCGCAGCAGTAGTGGAGTTCAGTGAGTAAGGAAATTCAGGTCACTCGACCATTCAAAAACTTCCTAATGACGATATGCGTTCAACCACATTTCTGATGCCGTTTTCATGCCTCCGAACCAACCTTTTCAATCAGCGCGATTTATGAAAGTTTGTGTGCAAACCGTATTACGCCTCTCCTCGACATTCAGTTCCGAACGTACGTGGCTGATAGTTTCTGATTGATGCATCACTGAGTGGATACTTCTATTTCTACACATAATTTTCAGGAAATTGTGACCTTAATCTAATCAACAATAATTAATTATGACCATTTTCATCAACTCTCTCCGATTTGACGGTCCTATACGACTTCTGTGAACTCGATCGATATAATGCCGATTAATTATGTCATCATATAGAGATAGGATACAGTTATGATAGAAACGCTTCGAATTTGAATCGATAACATGATACATCACTGATATCGCACTAACCATATGAATGTTTGTCGCTAGCTTATGATATATCAAGATCGAAAAAGGAAGAAGTAACCAAAATCCCAAGACACTCCAATTCTTTGAGAAAGTCAACTCAATCAATGGGGTTTCCACCCAGTTATTTCCATCAATTAAACGTATAGATCTCAGTGAGAACTTTCCGAGTGGTTGGAATATGAAAGATTCCCGATGATTGCGAGTAAAAGAATCTAAATTGGGAGTAACACAAATCAGGTAAATCCAAGGTCATGGTGATTATAGAAAATAATTAAACAATTAATCCGTCCGTCCGTAGACTGCTGGACTCTGACCATTTTCAATTGACTTAGAAACATTAAATTCGAGATCTGAGCTCAGACCAGGCTTTTTAGAACCCCAGATAATTAGTTAGTGGTACATGTTAGAGTTTGAAAATTTCAAATCGCGATATCTCGGAGGTTTTGAAGGATCGGTACATTTTCCCGTTCGAATTTGAATAGATCTTGGTCCAGAAAAGTTTTCAAAACCACTTGAAGCGTTATACGACCAGCTGTTTGATAATGGCGGCTCGAAGGTCGAACTGATAAAAAGTCTTCAATATGAGCGTGATTCAAACAGTGGAACTTCGAGCCAATTGCATGGACGGGAATTGCATGTGAATAAATTATTATTAGGTCGCAAACCAGAAGAGACTAGCAATGAGCTAGTTACCGACTCCTCCCCTTCACTCGGAGATGCCCTGACAATATTCTTCACGAACGAACACAATATTTTACTCATCATTATTTAGTAAGTAGGTATAGTTACGAGACTTACAAGGATATTTATACACAATAGTGAACGAGACAGGAAGGTGATATATCGACCTACGTACTCGTATATTGGCCTCGATATACTCCCTTGGCTAAGGGCGTCTCAAGTGTGAACCCGGTTGATAACATTTTCCTAGTTGTTACTAAGTCAAAAGATACGGTGAGATATAAAAGAGTTGGTGAAATATGCACACTCTTGAACTCAAATTCGCGAAAAAATCCAAGAACTTACGGAACTAATCTACTTTTGTAATCCTTGAATTTCCAAGAAACACATACTCCTAAAATCGTAATTACGAGCCCTAAAATCGTAATTAATGCTGCTCTTGCCTAACGACACTCCGGTACTTCAAATCAACTGCAATGCAATTTTTCCTTATGCCTCCGGGTTATCGTTTTCGATTGAACATACAGCGTATCAATCCTTAATAGTCCTGATAAAGTAACCCACCGTGGCACTTGATATATTGGAAATAACTTGGGATGGTGGTGGTTGTGAGAAAGGAAGGAGAAAGAAAAGGGCTTGTATCAGCAAATCTGATCACTCCTCACCGGTGGGATGCTTAAGACGGGGTCCTTGTATCTGAGCCGTATCTGCCTTACATCTCGAGCTGGAGCAGGGAGTTTCTCAACCCCAGCGGGAATCTCTATCTTGCTACAAGGATATTTAGGACGACCGGTAGCTTCCCCAGTCTGCCTACTATGCCTAAGTCTTGAGTTCTTTTCTAATACGACGCCAAACTGATTCGGAGTGAATAGTAAAATATTTCTGATGTAGTTCGGGAATCAATGCAATTTAAAACACGCAGCCATTACTTTTCATATGAGTTCCATATTACGAATCGATGGCTAATCGAATAGTTAGATAGACGGATAGAGAAAGCGTTTTTATTTATTTCTTCCTTACAGCTGTGGTTGTAACAAGCGCTAGCCGGGGATCACCACATTCAAATTAAATGTCTAATAAATTCAAATTAATTTTCCAGTAGATTCAAATAAATTTGTTTTTAATTAGAAGGTAAGTCATCTAAGGTAAGTTGCTAAGGTGAGTTCGGTTTCCTTAGATCTGGTGTTTATGTACGGGTATGTAGAGGTCATTTTATCTTCAATAATGAACCTTTGTAATTGACCAAGAAAAGAAAATTACCCTTATCAAAATTTGAGGGTTTACGTTTTAAGATACGTAGCTTCCAAAAGTCGAATTAAAAAAAAAAATCCGTCCGTCCGCCGTCCGCAGCACTTTGCCCAGTTAGATGAGCTAAAATTAAGCAATTTTTTTACGGGTTCGGACCAACCCAACAATGATCCTTGAAACTTTTCATAATTTTCGGTCGAGGGGAAGTGAACGAATTTTGAAATTTTGAAAATTTAGGTAGAACGGTATAGTTTTCAGTCACATTTTCATAGAGTTTATTTTTTAGAATAAGAAAACCTAATAGCACAAGGTTTTCAGATATCGAGTTAATTCATAATAATTATCAATCATTATTAAAAATAAATCATAAACATCATTAATATTAATTTTCTTGGTCGAGTATTGTTAGTTTGATAATTTTCATTACTTGTTTTTCAAGTTCCCGATGAGCTAGAGATTGTAAATAGTAATCAAGTTAATACCTTCATCTTCGGTCTACTCCATGGTGATAGGGTGTTCGTAGGATGTTCGTGGCATGCTCGAAAGTTCTAACTTATCCCGTCCACACGGAGCACCGAATTCCCTTTGTGATTGCGGAAAGACCTTCACTTCGGGGTTCGGGTCGTGTTCGCTTCGCGCTCGTCGCCCTTTCCACACGAGCGAATGCTCGGACTTTTTGACATTTTATGTCTTTTCTCTGGCACATAACTCGAAAACCGTTAGGAAAAAGCGTTACCAAATTTGTTACAAAAATAATTGTGATTCACTTACAACCAATATGTAACTAAGGAAAAGTAACTTCAGCAATTTTCATCGCACAAAAATCGCACACCACTCGTTGGAAAGCTCTCAATTTATCCCTAAATACCATGATGTTAATTTGTATGCACATTGACCCCCTTCTCTGTAGAGCACGTTAACATTCCGTCAGTTTGTTTACTAATATGTGAATTTCGACTCCGTCACGAAAAGATTCTCCGTTGGCATGTGAACTCGAAAAGTATTATAAGATCCTCACAATTATACACTAGGGATACACTTAGTTTCGGTATCCAATAAACATATAAGAACATAATAAAGCTTCATCTTCAGTTGGCATTTAACGATGGATTCGGAAAACAAATCGGGACCATCATCACAAAGAAAGAGAAAATTGTCTACAGAAAATCAACAAGACTATTCAAATAAGAAACAGGCAACCGATTTGAGTAAGGCATCTAAAGTGAGCAAGTGTTCCAAGCCGGTGAAATCAAACGTGAATATCGACTTCGAAAAAGTCTCAAGGTTGCGGGCAACATCACAGACCCTATTGAAATTTCTGAAACAAATCAAGCATTTATACCACCGTCCAAATCTGTAGCCGATATCGAATTTCCCAAACGATTCACTGAAAATCCATTTGGTTTCTAGTGTTCAATCTGTGATCGTTTATGGTTTGAGAAAGATTTGCGCAATACTCCCGCGTCTGCGTCTCAGCTATTGGCTAGTGAATTCCCCAACGAGGCCATATCCGAATTTAGAGCGTGTGATAACTGTTACCGAAATTCATGCAAGAAAAAAATTCCACGTCTGTCGCGATCAAATGGATTTCGTTATCCGCCGATACCGACGCACCTACCTCCACTTGATCCAATTACCGAACGTCTTATATCGCCCCGACTTCCATTCATGCAGATTCGTCGATTGCGGTTTGTAAAGGGGTTGAAGGCAATCATTGGTCAAGTTATAAATGTACCGGTTGAAGTTAACAACATGGTCCGCGAATTACCTCGCCAACTTGACGATGATTATATCAAGAAACATCAGATTCATAAATCGTCCTCATACATTGGCTTTGTGAAGAAGAGAACAGTGAAAACGTGGTTACGATTTCTCGTTGACACGCCATTGTACCGTGAGCATGGTGTAACGATCGATCAGTGGTTTCTTGATGACACTGTGTCAACTAATGACAATTGCGCAACAGTCGCACTTGAGAATGATCAAGCCTCAGGAGAACCCATGATCGAACCGATAGACGACAACGGTCCGTGCCAAGTAAAACCACTTCTCCTGGCAAAACAGCACACAATTCTTTTATAATGAACACTACAATTAAGTATAACAACTACGCTACTGGGGTAGGTGATGTAGCATTGTTCGAAGGCCCCTGAATCCCTTCTTTAAAGACATAAAATGTCCCCATGTGTTGCAGACTCGTATGCAAGCATTTGTTTTCGTTTGTTTCGATGTATTTGAGTTGATCTAGGAACGCGGTAGCGTTCCGCCCCGCCAAGCAAAGAAGTTGAGAAAACGAACGGTGCCGAGTGTATATTTACCGGACGTCACGAAACGCGTTTTCGAGGTATCCATATCTCGGCTCCTATTTGACCGATCAACTTGAAAATTAGTGTGGGTCTTCTTTGAGTGTATATTAGAAAGCCCTGAAAGTTTCAAATCGATAGGTCTAAAGGGAGCCGAGCTACATAACTTCAAAAACCCGGTTTTTCGGCCTTAGATTGTTCTTCTCCTTCTTCTCCTTCTTCTCCTTCTTCTCCTCCTTGTTCAGACAGGCAAGGCTGGAGCCTCTCCACGTTGACCGGAGGTTTGTACAACCAGCCATTCGTTCTCAATCGGGGCTCAAAGTTGGAGCAGTTCAATAGTCGTCAACATGAATCGTGAGACCGCAGGTGGGGTCAATGTTTTACTGCCCCAGCTGATTCGAACATCACATGATTTCAGATAGGTATCGAGTTAATTAATCATAATTAATACTAATAAATAATAATAACTTTCACTGGGTACCTTCTTGATAACATTATTTGTTTGGTTCGCGCTCGGTTCGCGCTCGTCCTCGCCCGTGTGGACGGGATAAGTTGATGCGCGTAGCGATGTGTGTAGACAGGGTACATTGTACCTCACTGCGTGGTGTCCTCTACTATGTGTTTCATGTATACAATGTTAAGCGTGCTCTGGCGGGCTCATTCCAGGTTCGATCAAATCATTTTCAATTGCATCACTTCATAATCAGCCCTGTCAACTCTAAGCAATGTTATTCCAGGTGTTGTTAATTACGAAACTGGTAGGTATCAAGCTGTTTACCCTGGTGATTCTCACATTTCGATTATACGAGGTAATATGATTCCAAAACAAAACCGATATTTATAATACCGGTTTTATGTCTTGTTCTGAGACACTTTTCATGACGACGGAAAGTAGGTAATGCAAGTTATTTGTTGGTAGTTACTTGTTGCCGAAGTGGGTAGGTGCTTGAAACATAAACCAACCAATTTTGAGGAGGGTTGAATCACAAACTCCTCCTCAATGAAAATAGTTCATTGCAGAAAATATTATACCCAAAAATGTTATTATAAAATTATGATAACAACAAGCATAGACGCGTACCGACTTATTTGAAACTTTGAAAACCTTAACGGAAATTTAATCAATTTCATCATTAGAGCATTTTACTCCTTGATCAGAGGACGTTGCGTATAAATATATGTTAAGAATGCACAATATTATAATAATTATTGTTATGTAGATCATTTTGACTGTCGGCATTAGTTATTGTTCCTGTTGTGCGTATATATTTATACGCAACGTACTCTGATCAAAGAGTAAAATGCTCTAATGAGGAAATTGGTATATACCAGTTAATCTTAAGCACAAGCACATGTTGGTTTTGAAGGAGTATGAATGCAATTGACGGATTATCTAAGTCGATGTAAGGTAAGAATCAATTTGGAGGATTATCGTAGGATAGGGTCCAATTAAACTATTCGAACAAGGTGCTGGAGTTTGGACAGGGTGTAGGTTGGCTTCCTTAGATTGATTGAACTGACTTAGCACAAATGGGGAGTTGGGTCTCCAACATGTCAGATGCTCCTCAACTTTTGAATGATTTGTGAGCGTTCTACTCCTCTCTCACCCTTTCGCCACAGTTCCATCTAAAATATCTTATCACAAGGTGAGACTGTTCTACTGCGGAACACCCATAGGCAATGCTTAAAATGCAATTACTCTTGTATATGTACATACAAATCGATTATTTAATCATGAGCGTTTTTTTTTTTTTTAAATCATTTGTGTCAACTCAGGAAGGTTTTGTATTTCCTTATTAAAGTCGATGAGTAACTTAGGGAATAATTAGTTGTCCAACTCTCTATCCCCTCGCCTCCGCATTTCGGTTTGCCACCACCTCCGTGTTCACCAACCAAACGAGTTATGTGGGCATTTCCGCGATGGAATAATTTGGTAGTAGTATGTAGATCTTCCGATTAACTTTGAAAAAGAAATAAGGGAATTATACTGAACGAGCCAAATAAAATAGCGTTTGGGTGGGAAAAGGAGTGGAAGGAAGCAGCAATAATACCGGTGGTTGTGCGGAAATAGATGTAGTGGTGATGCGAGTGAGGAGGAAGAAGATCTTCTCAACATTTCTCTGGGGCCTTGAAGAAACGCAGGGACTTTTATCTCAAAGGGATGAAGGCTGTGGGAAGCGAGCGGGCGGTGGTGAGGGCAATATTGTGTCTAAGCTCTCTCATAAATATGTATCGTCGGCGTCAAAATAATAAAAGGGGCATTTCACTACGTTGCAAATGGGTGGTGGGACCGACCCTTGAAAGAAAAGAATAATATTGCTAAAGACCAAAGAACAATTTGAGATTGACCAAATACACAGGAAATGATCGTTCTCTCTCCATCATATTGGCGTATTGTATGATAATCTTCTTCGAACATCTATCGGGAATTGGTGGTGAAGTTGGTAGTTCTATCCACCGCCAATGTAGCGGACCTGTCGTGGAAAGTGTCTACATCACTCTTGGGGGAAATTCGAAACTGTGGATGTAACTGGGAAATCCATTGGGGAAGTAGTTCGAAAGCAGTCAAGTTGTTAAACAGTACAGTTGGTGAAACAGAAAAGGAAAACTACCTTTAGTCCCCTGGAGCAAAGTTTGTTTCCCTTAGTTTTATTTTGAGGGAGCCCATATATATAATCAAATGGGGAACTGACACTCCAATCCTTGATTTTACATTCAGAGTTTTCCCAATGATACGATTAGCGTAAACAGCTTGAAATCAGCCATGAAATCAAGCATTCATAACGTCGTTATATTGGAGCTTCACAATTCACCCCCCTAATCCTAAGCCGGAATCTTGAAAATTGAAAATTGCTAGGATGCTGAATCCGATTAACCCTCGAGAGGCGAGACTCCTTTGAGGGGCATCAAGTGCAATGTGGGGTCACGTACGATCCCATAAATAATACCCAAAAAATGATACTTTGCATAATATATGTATATACGTACTATAACTCTATGATAGACACTTTGAAGACTTCAACATGTAACAAATCCCTCTCTATCTCATAAAACGAAACAAATATCTCCTTCTGGGGTCACCAGCGACTCCAGCCTTGCCTCTTTGAAAATACCGGCACAAGCCAGTTTTTCATTCGGATAATATTGTAATGATCAATTTAGTAACAATGTAATTTTCTAGGATTTATTTATTAACGCAAAAACAACCAGAGCAAAAACTCAACAACAACGTTTTCGATCTCACACATTCACAAAACACATGTACAAATTTCTATGGGTTTACAACAATATGCTTCCTATTTTAGTGACACCGTCCACCTGCTGGCACAAAACAAGACAACTTGTGTGAAAATGTATTATGCAGAAGAAGGTTAACCCAGTAAGTTCATCATCTTCACGAACAAATTGGTTTTAGCTACAAATTATAATTGGCATGACAAAACACAGGGAAACGAGAGGCTCTTCAGTGATGGCCGCAGAGGTGATGAGAAGAAGGGTGTTCCGGTTCGGTGATTTACAGAGCACATAAAATCGTTCCGGGGATTACGTCGATAGTCGAATAGAAGGTTTGGGCGTCTAGAAGCAGTTACTAAACGACCTCGTGAGAGTATCCTGGCATGAGGAGATGGGCTCTCGCCTAATACAGCGTTTTCTCAACCATGACATGATTCTTTACCTAGAGTTCTGGGTACAAGGGGTGTGATTAGGGTTGCCAACCGTACTTTTGGTTTATTATCTTCGATAATGAACCATTGGAATCGCCCAAAGAAAAAATTTGTTTGACCCCATCTCAAAATTTGTTGGTTTACGTTTCAAGATACGTATATTCAGAAAATCGAATAAAAAAACTCTGCAAAGACACAACGGTTTATTATCTTCTTTGTACAGATCACCCTTCTGTCTACATTACTGAACGATACTCGTAGATTAATTATTATTATGAGTTATCATTAATTATTAATAATTATTATCAGGTACCTAGTGTAAATTATTAATATTTATTGTTGGTTATTAGTAATTTTTATGCTTCATTATTAATAATTATTATTAAATATTATTCATTAACTCGATATTTGAAAACCATGTGCTGTTTGAATCAGCTGGGCCAGTTTGAAAATGGACCCGACAGGCTACCTCACGATTCACTCCCATGTTGACGATTTTCGATCTGCTCCAACTTTGAGCCCTCATTGTGAACGAACGGCTGGTCGTACAAAGCTGTGGATGGTCTTAAAAAATTCTAAAGAATAAACTCTATCAAAGCATCAAATAAAAAATACACCGTTTAATATGAATTTTTCGAGTTTTGAAATTTCGCTAACTGGGCAAAGTGCCACGGACGGCGGACGGACGGATTTTGGTATATTATCTTCGATAATGAACCATTGGAATCGCACAAAGAAAAATTTTTTTTTAACCCCATGTCAGAATTTGTTGGTTTACGTTTCAGGATATGTAGATTCAGACGTCCGCGGCACTTTGCCCAATTAGCTTTGAGCTAAATTTTCGAAATTTTTGTTACGGGTTCCGACCAACCCCACAATGATCCTCGAAACTTTTCATAACCCTACGCCAAGCGGGAGGGGTTCAAAACGAATTTTGAAATTTTGAAAATTCCAAAACTCGAAAAATTCATGTGAAACGGTATATTTTTTATTTCATATTTAGATAGACTTTATCTTTTAGAATTTTTTAAGACCATCCACAGCTTTGCACGACCAGCCATTCGTTCACAATGACGGCTCAAAGTTGGAGAGTGAAACATGAGAGTGAATCGTGAGGCAGTCTGTCGTGTCCATTTTCATACTGGCCCAGCTGATTCTAACAGCACATGGTTTTCAAATATCGAGTTAATGAATAATATTTAATAATAATTATTAAAAAGAAGCATAACAATTATTAATAACCAACAATAAATATCAATAATTTACACTAGGTACTTGATAATAATTATTAACAATTAATGATAATTCGAAATAATAATTAATATAATTTAGTGATCTAGACATAATGGTGAACGTTGTTTTGTTCTGAGGTACGTTTCGTGCTACGGAATGAAGGTAATTTTGAATGATTGTTGGTAGGTACTTCTTTTATAGGAAAATTATTGCTGACGTAGTATTAAAAACCCCAGAATTATATCAGTACATTTTATTTGTAATTAATCCATCAATCATCCCTATCCTTCAGGTTCTGCACAAAGGAACCCAGTCGATTCCAACAGCCGGATATCGTGTTAGTTAATCATAATTAATAATTATTATTATTATTAATGACGGTCAACAAAACCACACACAATTATTATTAATAATAAATACAAATTATCAATACCTAACTATAAATTATAATAATTTTCACTAGGTACCTACTTGATAAAATTATTAATAATTAGTGATAATTCATAATAATAATCTAACATTTAAGATCTAAACATTTAGACCTAGTGATCTAGACAGAAGGGTGATCTGTACAAAGAAGATAATGAATCGTCGTGTCAAGAATTTGCAGAGTTTTTTTATTTGATTTTCTGAATCTACGTATCTTGAAACGTAAACCAACACATTTTGAGGGGGGGTTAAAAAAATATTTTCATAGAAATCTTTTTTTTTTTTTTAAAGAAAATACTTTTTTTTTCAATAATTTTCTGAAGTGGCAACCCTAGGTGTGAGGTAGGTACTATTTGTAACAATATACATTTAATAATATTAAATCATTAGGAATGGGATTTTCTCATATTCTTGGTTTCTGTTCACTAAAATGAAACCCTGTAAAGTGCGGTTCATCATTAGGGAAGAAACTAACAAGAGCCGCCAAATAACCGCCCTTTTCAGCATATTATGCTGAAAAGGGCGGTTATTTGGCGGCTCTTGTTAGTTTCTTCCCTAATGATGAACCGCACTTTACAGGGTTTCATTTTAGTGAACAGAAACCAAGAATATGAGAAAATCCCATTCCTAATGATTTTTGGGGGAAATAGGTTTGAGATCGATTACACAGATACCAGTGTCAATTATTTGTTAGGGTTATAGGAGCAAAGAGAATATCACGGTTTGTAGAGTTTTTAGTTGGGCGCAAGAAAAAGCTTCCACCGCTTGATTAACATTGGAATTGATGTGTGTCCAAAGAGTTCAATAGTTACATGAACACAGCACAATTTCCAGCGATCCTTGAACACGAGCGTCTTGTGATTGAAGGCGAGATTCATCAAGTGGTCGCTACCTCGTCCTCGAGACCTCGCACTAATGAACTCACACCTTCTTATCTTTTTTTCA
Source organism: Stenodema calcarata (assembly GCA_963920205.1). Classification (NCBI taxonomy): domain Eukaryota; kingdom Metazoa; phylum Arthropoda; class Insecta; order Hemiptera; family Miridae; genus Stenodema; species Stenodema calcarata. The sequence continues at coordinate 29,361,099 of OY986048.1, forward strand.
GGACACTGGAGAGATCTTAGAGCTGGCGCCGTAGGCCCGATGGGAGGGGGCCAGGGAACGGCGCGGGAAGTACAGAGGATGACGGAAAGCAGTGATGAAAGCTAACTGGAACGTGCATCCCTTAAAAAGTAGCTCATTTTCTACGAGGTAAGCCCTTGAGAGGAACCTGCTTCAAACCAAACTCAGTCGAAGCTGGTATTCCTCTCGTCACTCTCACAGTTCGGAATGGATCTTTTTGGTCTCCCTCCTACTCAACTTGTCTCGATACATTCTCACACGCAACTGTTATTTTCCTTATACAAAAACTAGAAAAAAAATCAATGTTTCATTGCGTCTTTTAATCGATTACATCACTTGAGTTCCACTATAATTATGTTCCAATCTGCCTTGCTTCGAGGCACCGTCCGAAGCTTATACAAAATGTAATCAGTAAGAAAATTGTAATATTGAAAGAATTACGAGGGAAAAGTCGTCTTTATTTATCATAGAATATCTAGGGACGCGGGAGCGTCCCGCCCGCCAACAAAACCGAAGCCCAAAAAACCGAAGCGACTGAGACACTGATTACGCGACGGAACAAGTTCGGGTTTTCACCCTATCGTAGCGCGGCTCCCTGAGTGTCTCGAGAGTTGATTTTTTGTACACCAACTCTCCAGGGGCACGTGAGGACGTAAACCAAATTTCAGCTCTCGGGAACATCAGGTGTCGGGGGTATAACAGTTTTAAAACCACTATTTTTCACGTTTTTCGTGTTCTTCTTCTTCTTCTCGTTGTTGTTGTTGTTGTTGTTCATTGACGGGGCTACAGCCCAGCAGACAAATCGGATCGAGCTGAAATTTTGCACACACGTTTGTTATGCTCCAAGGGAGTGCCTTTTGAACATTTTTTCTCCCTCCCCCCATTTCCCTCCCAATTAGGGGGGAAATAGTGTTTTTTAGGAATTTCAAATGGTCATAACTCCTTCAAAATTGAAGCTTTTTCAGATTTTCTTTTTTAGTTGTGTTCAGCTTTTCAAACTGTTTAATTTGAGATCTAAAAATGCTTCCTAAAATGATAAATAAAGGAGTTATGGTGATTTTTCTATTTTCAACAACAACTGCCGCAAATATTGATGAAAATTGGTGCGGTTGGTCTTAAAATGTCCGCTAGGTTGTCTAGAATATGCTCAATAATTTTGAACTAAATCTCAATCGATTTGACTAATCCACAGCCAAAAATACGTGAATAAATTCCACATCTACTGATTTGGCTAATTTCCGAAAACATCAAAGTTGAACGGTGGTCAGAAAAATTGTCGTAGAGTGGCGCCTGTTTAAGGATCGATAGGAAATTTTATGGGCTTTCGAATGAGGGTAGCGCACTTTGTCACTTTTCCCAACGGTTCTCGAGTTATTCGCGATTGTTGGTGTAAAAACGTGCGTTTTACCTTTCGCAAACTTTCTCTTTCCTCTTTCTCTTCGACACCAATAATTACAATTATTGTAATGATTCTCAACAACAAAAATTTGCACAATCCCCAAGAAAAAATGCAACCAATTTTCAAAAAATTTCTAATTCAAATTTATTCAAATGTCTAATTCTTTCTATTTTTTTAAATTTAATAATAAGAATAATTGTATTAAATTTTAATAATTGTTTTTAAATTGTTGATTGTTTTAATTAATCGAAAATTTTAAAACTACTATTTAACCAATTCGCAAAAATTTTAAAACTACTTATTTTTCAAACACATTTCAGATAAACAATAATTTCCAAAAAATAATTATTCTTGTCACAAAAAGAAGAAACAAAAAGGCGTACTAATTTTTTATTAAATTTTGACTAGAATAAAACTTCATTTAGGAAAAAATTTACTAGTTACCTCGTAGGTACTTTTGTTAAATTGTACCGTATTGTATAAGTACCACTCGAAAACTAGCCATGCAAAAAGATGTGATATCCCCCCAAAAACAACTCCGTTGTAAAAACTGGCCCGCCAAAAAACGTCAGCCGCAAAAAGGAATGATATCCATTTTGCCCGCCAGCCACATATATATAGGATGCTCGGTGCTTCGCACCTCGCTGTTGAGTGTGCATATAGAAACCTGATCCTCCTACCCCTAACCTCCACCGTCAATGTTTTCCTGTTCCCTGTCTCCTTCCCACAACCCCCTCTCACCCTTAGTTCCCCTCGGTTTCACCTAATATGTTTCCTCTGTTACACCGGCAGGGAGCTTTACGCTTCTTTCAATGCTGTTGGCGGGAGCTTT